>JZKD02S0705831.1:73488-105496 GCA_000966675.3 Picea glauca | reverse complement strand
GCACAGAGTCGAGATAATCAAATACTTAGAAGTATTTGAAGGTTTGTTGTAAGGAGTGTGTGAAGGAGTCTTTTGAAGACTCGATTTTGTAAAGAAATCTCAGAAGGAGTAGCATATTTGAATACTTCAAAGGGAGACAGATTGAAGTCACTTTGCAGAGGTCAAGTACAGGCGAAGGGATATTTTGGCCATTTCGCAGAAACCTCCAAGGAGGGAACGAGTGGTTGAAATTCTCTGTGGATAATTCCCAAAGTTGCGAGAACCGTAGGATCTACCGAAGCTATAAGTTGGATAGGGGAGGACAATCCATCAGTTGGTATCAGGAACCAACGTGGACCGTTGATCATGACCTGTTGTGAGTCATCAGATCATTTCGAGGTTCGGGAACTTGAGAGGACAGTGGCTTGGGGTCGAGAGTTTCAAACTCCCGATATCCAAAAGTTAGAAATCATGCTATCCATTAGATTGAAGGGAGGCTTATAGCCGTTGATCTCGTTGGAGGTACTATTTCGGAGTTCAGGGTTTTGAAGGTCGAAGAGCTAGGAGCTTGGCATCAGGATTCACGAAATCACGAAGTCCGAAATTCCGATGAAGTGAGAAGTTCGTTGTGGGGACAGCCTTTTCTGAATGTGTCGGGATTCGGCATTTCATCATTTTTTAGAACAAGGGATTGGGGTTATTTGTTTCGAGATTCCTGAAATCGCGAAACGCGATAAGAATTTCAGCGAATCAACATTTTGGGTTTCAGAAGTTGAAGGGTTGAGAAACTCGGAAGGTGAAGTCGCGAAATCCGAAGTTCCAAAATCACGAAAGGTGTGATCATATTGTTTGATTGGAAGATTTGAGTTGGTTCCTAGTGTTTGTTCAAGTGGGCTCAACCCATAAGGACCTATGGATACATTGTTGAGTGTGAAGGGTATTTCCCGAGGGGAAACCAAAGAGTCAATTAGACTCAAAGGGCAGTGTAGAACGATCCTGTGCAAACCTTGGACCTGAGGGTTTGGGGGTTTGCATCAAAAATTTAAGTGGAAATAAAGTTTACCCAAAAGTGGAAATGAAAGTGGACTAAATATAAATATGACTTTAATAAACAAGTGTAGAAGGTTGCGATATACTGCCTCTGAAGATAATAAAAGAAATTTTACTCAAATCTATGTAAAATTACCGAGTTTCCTTTGCTTTTTAGGTTTCCCATGCCTCTCAGAGGGTGTGTGAGTGCTTTAGCTCATTTCTATAATTAAAATATGTCATTTCAAAAAAACCTAAATTTATTTTGGAGCCTAGCATTTCTATCATATGTCTCCATAAGTAGNTATTAGTTAAAAGTATACAAATTGATGTGTTAAATTTACAAAAGTAATATTTGTTAATTTCAACATTACATATGGTATCAGTACATAATTTTCATCGTTGAAATTTATGAATGTTAGTGTGCATGTTGAGCTTTATTTATTATGAATGGTATAGTTATAGCTTGAATATTTATGGTAGATATGGACACTTTCCTTAGTTATTATGAGTTTTGAAATGATCCAAACATTATTATGAGTTTTGAAATGATCCCAACATTATTATGAATGTTATTATGAATGGTATAGTTATAACTTGAATATTTATGGTAGATATGAATTCGTTTCTTAGTTATTTGAGTTTTGAAATTATCTAAACATTTTTTCAAGTGTGGGACGAACAACACTTAAATTGTTTTGTTTTTTTTGTATTTTTTCTTTTAATTTATTTAAAAATTTGATCAGAAATTTTAATTAGATGAAAAAATTTGATTTCAACAGTTGAAAGCTATATTATTAAATTAATTTGAGAGCTTTGAATGTACACAAATACTTAAAATTGCAATTTGAACAACAAAAACTGTCATTTGACTAATTCTTCATCCACCAAATACTTAAAATTGTAATTTGAACAACAAAAACTGTCATTTGACTAATTCTTCATCCACCAAATTCCAACTAATAATTAAGGCCTTTTCTCCAAAATGATTTTGAATATTTAAATAAACAATTAAAAATAAATACCTTTTTCTTCCACTCTTATATCCTTGTAAAGAAAAATAATGGATAGGATGCATTGCAAGCAATAGGATATGCATAAACCCCACATGTTTGATACAAGAGTAAAGATCTTAAACTTTCTAAAATGTACAATAAAATGTCATGGAGAATAATGTTTAGGCAAGTGGAGAACATTCTATGTTTTTTTTTGTTTCATCCCACTAAATAAGGTAGGTTAAAGGTTAAAGGGGGATATTTGTTCGAAATTTGGCAAAAAAAAAAAAATTGTCGCGAGAACTGTAGGATCTACCGAAGCTGTAAAGTGGATAGGGGAGGACAATCCATCAATTGGTATCAAGAACCAATGTGGACCGTTGATCATGACCTGTTGTGAGCCGTCAGATCATTTCGGGGTTCGAGAACATGAGAGGACAGTGGCTTGGGGTCGAGAGTTTCAAATTCCCGATATCTGAAAGTTTGAAATCACGCTAGCCATTAGATTGAAGGGAGGCTTATAGTCGTTGATCCCATTGGAGGTACTATTTCAGAGTTCAGGGTTTTGAAGGTCGAAGAGCTAGGAGCTTGGCATCAGGATTCGTGAAATCATGAAGTCTGAAATTCCAATGAAGTGATAAGTCCGTTGTGGGGCTAACCTTTGCTGAATGTGTTGGGATTCGACATTTCGGCATTTTCGAGGACAAGGGATCGGGGTTCTTTGTTCTGAGATTCTAGAAATCACGAAACGCGATAAGAATTTCGGTGAATCGACATTTTGGGTTTCGATAGTTGAAGGGTCGAGAAACTCGGAAGGAGAAGTTGCGAAGTCGCGAAATCTGAAGTTCCAAAATCGCGAAAGGTGTGATCATATTGTTTGATCGGAAGATTTGAGTTAGTGCCTAGTGTTTGTTCAAGTGGGCTCAACCCATAAGGACCTGTGGATACATTGTTGAGTGTGAAGGGTATTTCCCGAGGGGAAACCAGAGTCAATTAGACTCAAAGGGCAGTGTAGAATGATCCTGTGTGGACCTTGGACCTGAGGGTTTGGGGGTCTGCATCATTTTGGTATCAGAGCACAAAAAAAGTTCTTTGTTTTCTGTAGCAGAGGAAGGAAAAATATTTCTCATCCATGCCACTGAGAAGAAGAGATAGACCAATGCCTGATCCAACAGTGGAAAGGGAAATGCACGAACTATGTGCCAGGCTTGATTCCATGGAAACAACATAGAGGCGCACAGTCAACACTAGGGATATTAGTGAGGCTGACAATGAGAATGAAGTTGGACATGGAGAAGAAGTCGCAGTTGAAGATGCTATAGACAAACGCCTATTCAGGGTTGTCACAAGGATAGGTGCCAGGGAAAAAATGGAGATTCCCATGTATGAGGGGAACCTAGACGTTGAAGAGATTCTAGACTGGATTAGAGCTCTGGACAAATACTTCAACTATGTGGATGTCGAGGAAGACAAGAAAGTCAAACATGTTGTCACCAGACTTAAAGGGCATGCAACATTGTGGTGGGATGAACTGTAGGCTGACAGATGCTGCAAAGGCAAGCAGAAAATCAAGAGTTGGGATAGAATGGTTGCAAAGATGAAGGCAAAATTCATACCCAAGGATTATCAAATTACTCTGTTTCAGAGAATGCAGAACTTGAGACAGATGCTGATGTCAGTGAAAGAATACACTGAAGAGTTCTACAAGCTAAACATCAGAGCAGGTCATCCAGAAAGTGATGATGAAAAGGTCGCTAGGTACATTCATGGTCTGATATATGACGTCCAAGATGAGATGAGCATGATGATCATTCCAAATGTAGAAGATGCTTATCAGATGGCTATGAAAGTTGAAGAAAAACTGAGCTGAAAGCAAGGTCAAAGAGGTCAAGGCAGAAGTCAGACCAGAGGCAAAACAATTGCCCAAGACAGAACTCAGAGACCTCAAGAGGAGGGAAAGAAACCTCAAACTCAGCATGAGAGAGGAAGAAGCTCACAGAGAGGACAGTATGCTGACATGAATACTTTTCCTCGAATCAAAGGAAGAGGAAGAGGCAGAGGTGGAGAAATAAAATGATTTACTTGTGGAAAAAATGGACATAAATCCTATGAATGCCCAGATAAAAAGAAAGAAGGAGGTGAAACTCACATTGTTGAAGCACAGAGACGGAATGTTGAGGCAGAAGATGCTTAGGGCGGAAGATCACTGATGATGAGAAAAGTTCTCTTAATTCCAGAGAAGGAGGCAGAGAACCCAGTCCAAAGGAACAGACTTTTTCGGACTGCTTGCAAGACCAAAGACAGGGTATGCAAAGTCATCGTGGACAGTGGTAGCACAGACAATCTCGTTTCTACAGAGATGGTAGAAAAGTTGGAGTTGGAGACTATTGAACATCCAAGCCCATACAGAGTTTCATGGCTACAAAAAGGACATCAGGTAAATGTCATTAAACAATGTTTAGTTGAATTTAAAATAGGAGGATATAAGGATGAAATATTATGTGATGTCATTCCCATCGATGTTTTTCATCTATTGTTGGGTAGACCATGGCAATATGACAGAAATGTGATTCATGATGGGAGAAAGAACACATACACCCTAGAGAAGAATGGGAGAACTCACATGTTGTTGCCGATTAGGGATAAAGAAGTGAAACCAGAAGTAAATAACATTGTACTTCTCATGAGTGGGAAGGAACTTCTTAAGGAGGTTAAGAAGAGGGAAGACACACAATTTATTGTGGTCAGGAAACCTAAAATTGTGTTGACCAATACAAGAGTGGATGATCTACCAAAGGAAATCCAGAAGTTACTGGAAGAGTTTGCTGACATAGTAGTGGACGAACTACCTCGTTCGTTGCCACCGATCAGAAGTATAAGTCATCACATTGATCTTATATCTGGAGCTAGTTTACCAAACAAAGCAGCGTACAGATTGATGCGATGGGAGAATGAAGAGGTCAAGAGACAAGTCCAGGACTTAATGGACAAAGGTTTGCTTAGAAAGAGCTTGAGTCCATGGGTTGTTCCAACAGTGCTCAGCCCAAAGAAAGATGGAGGCTGGAGGATGTGCACAGACTCGAGGGTGATCAATAAGATTACCATCAGGTATAGATTTCCTTTTCCAAGGATGGATGATTTGATGGATTGCTTGAGTGGAGCAATTTTTTTTTCAAAGATTGATTTGAAAAGCGGATATCATCAAATTTGTATGAGAGAAGGTGACGAATGGAAGACAACATTCAAGACAAATGAAGGGTTGTATGAATGGCTTGTTATGCCATTTGGCTTAACAAATGTGCCCAATACTTTCATGAGATTGATGAATGAAGTCCTGAAGGATTTCATAGGAAAATTTGTCATCGTATATCTTGAGGATATATTGATTTTCAGTAAGACTGAAGCAGAACACTTGAAGCACTTAGCTACAATGATGAGGAGATTACAGTAAGAGAAGTTGTTGATAAATGTGAATAAATCATCATTTATGAGGACAAAACTCATTTACCTGGGTCTTTTTATCTCTGCAAATGAGCTAAAAATGGATCCGGAGAAGGTGGATGCCATTAAGAATTTGCCATCATCGAAGAGTATATTTGAAGTTCGAAGCTTCCATGGATTGGCTAGTTTCTACAGGAAATTTATCAGAAATTTCAGTGAAATTAGCGCACCAATGATGGACACGGTGAAGAAAAAACACAAATCTTTTCACTGGACAGAGGAAGCAGAGAAGAGTTTCAACTTGCCGAAGAAGAAGATCATAGAGCAACCAATTTTGGTTCTACCGGATTTTAGCAAGACATTTCAGGTCAAGTGTGACGCAAGTGGATTTGCAATTGGAGCAGTCTTGAGCCAAGATGACAGACTGATCGCATACTTCAGTGAGAAATTGAATGAGGCGAAGGTTAAGTACTCCACATATGACAAAGAATTCTATGTGGTCATATAAGCATTGAAGAAATGGAGACATTATTTGGTCCCTAAAGATTTTTTTTTGTACATTGATAATCATGCTTTGCAATTCATGACTCAACAGGAGAAGTTGAACCAGAAGCATGCAAAATGGGTTGAATATATGCATAATTTTACTTTTGTAATTAAGCATATTTCTGGAACTAGTAACAAAGTTGTTGATGCTTTGAGGAGGAAATGTTTTCTTATATAGGAGTTCAGAGTCAAAACATTGGGTTTTGATAACCTCAGGGACATGTACAGGGATGATCCAGATTTCAAAGAGGTGTATGAGGCATCTGAGAATCCAATTCTCAGGGACAGAAGTCAGTGGACTGAATATATGATCCGGGATGGACTATTATTCAGAGGCAATCAATTATGTATTCCAAAATGCTCCACGAGGGAGAATCTGCTGAAAGAAAAACATAGTGGGGGATTGGTCGGACACTTTGGTCATGATATGACGTTCTCAAAGCTGATTGGTTCATATTTTTGGCCATGGATGAGAACAGATGTCAAAATATTTGTGGACAGATGTAGAATTTGTCAGCACACAAAGGGAAAAGGGTAGAATACAGGGTTATACCAGTCATTACCCATACCTGAGAGGCCGTGGGATGCAGTGAGCATGGATTTTATATTGGGATTGCCAAGGATGCAAAGAGGTTGTGATTCAATCTTTGTGGTGGTAGATAGATTTTCAAAGATGGCACATTTTATACCATGCCAAAAAACCAGCAACACAACTCACATTGTGAACCTGTTTTTCAAAGAGGTTGTCAGACTTCACGACTTGCCAAGAAGTATTGTTTCAGATTGAGGCACTAAGTTCGTGGAACATTTCTGGAGCATTTTATGGAAGAAGTTGGGGACAAGTTTGTCATTTAGCTCATTTTATCATCCTCAGATGGATGGGCAGACAGAAGTTGTAAACAGAATCTTGGGATATTTACTAAGGAGCCTAGTGACTGAACACCACAGTCAGTGGGATCACATTCTGCCATAGGAAGAATTAGCTAATAATGATTCGATCAATAGAAGCACAGGGCAGAGTCCATTCCAAATTGTATATGAAATGAAGCCAAGGGGAGTTTCTGAATTGAAATATTCAGAACAGAGTGAATTCAGAAGTGCTAGTGTAGAGGATTTTGCAGAAGCAATGAAGGAACTTCACAACCAAGTGAGGGAACATTTGCAAAATTCAAGTCAAGAGTATAAGCGCAAAGCAGATCAACACAGGAGAGAACTTTAGTTCGAAGTTGGTGATCTGGTTCTTGCACATCTGAGGAAATAAAGGTTCCCAAGGGGAACATATAACAAACTAAAAATGAAGAAGATCGGACCATGCAAGGTTTTAAAGAAATTTGGGGCAAATGCATATGAGATCGAATTACCCGATGGGATCGGAATTTCACCGATATTCAACATCTCATAGTTGTACCCTTACAAAGCTGGAGAAGCAGGAGAAGACAGTGAATAGACAGAGGTTCAGTGGACTAAAAAAATTCCTGTAGCTCAAAAGCCACAGATGGAAAGTATACTTGACCAGAGAGTTAGCAAGAGGACCAAAAGAAAAGAGTATTTTGAATACTTGGTCAAATGGAAGAGACATCCAGTTGAAGATGCTAGCTGGGAAAATGAAGCAGAAATTCAGAAGCATGGACAGACCGTGCAAGAGCTCATGAATAGGAGTCCATGAAAATTTTCAAGCGAGGGAGTATGATGCAGGAGCATCACCAACAACAAGCGAGCACGAAGGCGGAAGACAGCTGGGACAAGCGCCATCACATTTCAACACGTTGCAAAAGTGTTTTGGAATGCTTTTGAAATATTAATGTAATAAGGTGTACCTTGCATTTATATTTTGGAGGATGTAAACAGATCATGAGTGATTTTCTCTCATCTATAGTAGGTAGAGGCATTTATGCATAGTTAATGAAAGTAGGTAGATTTAAATTCCAGATTAGATAGTTTAGGAGATAGGAGGGAAAACCAACTATAGACACCCTCACCTTTTGTATCATTGTAACATTAACAATCAGAGATCAATTGAGCATAGAGCAAAGAAGAAGAGAGTTGTAGCAGAAAGTTGTAAAGAAGAACCCATGTACAGAAGTTTGAATTAATGAAAAGAGCTTTGATTCAAATTCATGGTGTTATGATGTTTTTTGTGTATACATGTTGAATGGTATGCCTATGGTTGTTTATTCTCTCTGTTATGCATTTGATTTAATATTGTGTGAATGTATGATTTCATGTTGAATGTTTGAAGTCTGAGAGAGAGAGAGAATGAGTTTCAATTGTTTCTCAACCTGAGTGAGAGAAGTTCATGTAAAGAGTGTAGTGAAATCGCCCGCAAGGAGTGCGTTGACAGAGGTTCATAGTTTATCTCTGAAAGCTCAGGAGAGATACCATTGTTCTCATTTCCGTGGAAGTGCAAGTGAGGCACCGAAGCCATGCAAGGTGTGCGCAGGCTGGTTGAAAGTTCAAAACTTATCAACTAAGGGGTGAATTGAAGGACTGTTGTTGCAGGAGAGTGCACAGAGTCGAGATAATCAAATACTTAGAAGTATTTGAAGGTTTGTTGTAAGGAGTGTGTGAAGGAGTCTTTTGAAGACTCGATTTTGTAAAGAAATCTCAGAAGGAGTAGCATCTTTGAATACTTCAAAGGGAGACAGACTGAAGTCACTTTGCAGAGGTCAAGTGCAGGCGAAGGGATATTTTGGCCATTTCGCAGAAACCTCCAAGGAGGGAACGAGTGGTTGAAATTCTCTGTGGATAATTCCCAAAGTTGCGAGAACCGTAGGATCTACCAAAGCTATAAGTTGGATAGGGGAGGACAATCCATCAGTTGGTATCAGGAACCAACGTGGACCGTTGATCATGACCTGTTGTGAGTCATCAGATCATTTCAGGGTTCGGGAACTTGAGAGGACAGTGGCTTGGGGTCGAGAGTTTCAAACTCCCGATATCCAAAAGTTAGAAATCATGCTATCCATTAGATTGAAGGGAGGCTTATAGCCGTTGATCCCGTTGGAGGTACTATTTCGGAGTTCGGGGTTTTGAAGGTCGAAGAGCTAGGAGCTTGGCATCAGGATTCACGAAATCACGAAGTTCGAAATTCCGATGAAGTGAGAAGTTCGTTGTGGGGCCAGCCTTTGCTGAATGTGTCGGGATTCGGAATTTCATCATTTTTGAGAACAAGGGATTGGGGTTCTTTGTTTCGAGATTCCTGAAATCGCGAAACGCGATAAGAATTTCAGCGAATCAACATTTTGGGTTTCGGAAGTTGAAGGGTTGAGAAAATCGGAAGGTGAAGTCGC
This sequence comes from Picea glauca, assembly GCA_000966675.3. NCBI lineage: Eukaryota > Viridiplantae > Streptophyta > Pinopsida > Pinales > Pinaceae > Picea > Picea glauca. The sequence continues at coordinate 96,216 of JZKD02S0705831.1, read as the reverse complement.
GAAATCCGAAGTTCCAAAATCACGAAAGGTGTGATCATATTGTTTGATCGGAAGATTTGAGTTGGTGCCTAGTGTTTGTTCAAGTGGGCTCAACCCATAAGGACCTATGGATACACTGTTGAGTGTGAAGGGTATTTCCCGAGGGGAAACCAAAGAGTCAATTAGACTCAAAGGGCAGTGTAGAACGATCCTGTGCAAACCTTGGACCTGAGGGTTTGGGGGTTTGCATCAAAAATTTAAGTGGAAATAAAGTTTACCCAAAAGTGGAAATGAAAGTGGACTAAATATAAATATGACTTTAATAAACAAGTGTAGAAGGTTGCGATATACTGCCTCTGAAGATAATAAAAGAAATTTTACTCAAATCTATGTAAAATTACCGAGTTTCCTTTGCTTTTTAGGTTTCCCATGCCTCTCAGAGGGTGTGTGAGTGCTTTAGCTCATTTCTATAATTAAAATATGTCATTTCAAAAAAACCTAAATTTATTTTGGAGCCTAGCATTTCTATCATATGTCTCCATAAGTAGTTGGTTTTTTGAATAACATTTTTTAGTGTATAGTGGAGGTTTTGCGTTCATAGAGATTGTCCTGACAAGTTCAATCGTATGTCAAATCACGTCTGCCAAAAAAAGGGATGGGAAGCCTGCCACTAGATCCATTGGGTTTCTAACCCCGTAGCTATCAATTAACTTACCAAAAGAATTAAAAATGGTTTCATAACTACACATTTGGAAAAATAAGAAAAGAAAATAAAAATAAAGAAGTCTTATTTCATAGGTCAACGGTAACTTACCAAAAGAATTAAAAATGGTTTCATAACTACACATTTGGAAAAATAAGAAAATAAAATAAAAAAAAGAGTCTTATTTCATAGGTCAATGGTAACTTACCAAAAGAATTAAAAATGGTTTCATAACTAAACATTTGGAAAAATAAGAAAAGAAAATAAAAAAAGAGTCTTATTTGTTATAAAATTATTTTATCAATAGAGTTGTACCTTATAACAAAGTGACACTCATATATAGTCATGTCAGAATTAATTTCAAATCTCGAATGAAGTGAAGGTTGCAATAACACTATCAATTCATTGACCAATGAGAGGTCATAAAAATACCAATTTTGTTATATTGATTTWTTTTTTTTTATTTGTTATGTTCAACATTAAAATTTATACACATTTTTTAAGTCAACATAAAACTAATATGGAAGTGAATGCTAACWCATTKCTATATACTACCTCTATGCCTTGGAGTAATAAMAAAAGTTKAAAAGTTAGGTGGAAGTGGAGTTTATATAAAATAGAAGTAAATATGAAAGTGGAATAAAGAAAAAGGTAAAAGTGAAATTGGATTAAAAAAAAAGGTAAAAGTGAAAGTGGAGTTAAAGAAAAAAAGAAAAAGTGAAAGAGCACATGGTATTTGCAAACCATGGTGGTACTTAGCTATGGTAAGGTAAAAAGTGAATTAAATCTTGATAGTCGAAATCTATTGGCCCAATTGAAAACTTGACTAAATGATATAAAAGACACAATGGTTCATTGAAATTGGATTAATTAAATTAGTATGATTAATATCTTATATTGAAAAGAAACATACTTATAATGAAGAGATACATTCCTATGTTAAAGAGGTGCAATTGTTCAGTTGTACATGACCATTGGAAGACTATATAAATGGAAATTCTTGTTGAAAGAGGGTGTATTTGTGTGCTTGAAATCTGAAGATCAATAATAAAGTCATAGGCCAAGAAAGTAAATGAAGATATGCAGCAAAATCCAAAGAATATTATGAAGATTTGAAGACTCAAGTACTTATCATAAAAATGGAGGTTGGGTGGTGCTAGGGAAAGTTGGATCCTTTAAAGGAGGTTGTAGCCTCCTTCCAGTTGAAGCTAGTAAACCAAGGTGTTGCAACATCTTTTCATTTATAGCTGAAGAAACTAGGTATTTGGTGCTTCCCTCCAATCGATGATGGTAAAATCTAGGGGGTTGCAGCCTCCTTCTAGTTGCTACTAGTAAAGAAGGGAATTGGTGTTTCCTTTGAGTTGGATCTCATAAATTGAATGTAATCTTTATTAAAAATAAGAACATTTGTGAAGTTGGGTTTTCCACATTTAAATTCTATGTACGGTACCTTTTTGTTAATCATTTGTTTTGATTTGATAAAATTAATAATAAAGTGGTTTTAAATTGTTGAAAAAGGATAATATTGATTCACCCCCCTCTCCGTATTACAAATATTCCAACAATTCATTTACCAGAGTCTCTTTGGCACGGGTAATGAAGAATCTCACTATTGGGAACTCAAGGGAACTCGCTACTAGGAAAACTACCAGGAAACAAAAACAATAACTTGTTGTTATAGTGCAACTCCCTCAGGAGTTCAGTGTGTTGGAAGTCTGGTTTTCATTGATGTCAACAATGCATAGGACAAAAACTCAGAGAAATAACACCGCATCATGCAGGACACAAGCTCAGAGAAATAGTGTTGCATCACGTAGGACACAAACCTAGAGAAATAATGTTGTATCGTGCAGAGATTGTGCATGACACAAGCTCATAGAAATAAGCACTACATCACGCATGATGCAAGATCAGGAGAAATAGCATTGCATCATGCAGAAATCACGCAGGACACAAGCTCAGAAGAAATATCGCTACATCGCATATAGATCGCGCAGGTCACAAGCAAAGGAGAAATAGTGTTGCATCGCACAAAGATCGCGCAGGACGCAAGATCAGGAGAGATAGCGTCGAATCACATAGAGATCGAGTCGTTGAACAATATTCTAGATCAATAGTGATAGATATATCATGCTTTGTCCATCTAACCTACTGCACGCAACATGGAAGTAGTATTAAAACCACATTGTTGAGTCCCACGATGTGTTAAAAAAACCAATAGCAGTAAGTGGTAATGTAACCAACATATATCGGTCAACACACCTGGTGACCTTCTCGGCAGGTTTGTCTCGTAAGTTTGGACAAAACAAACTCCGCAAGTTCTAAGACATGAGAGGTGAAACCCCATTGCGACAAGTTTCAATACACGATAGGTCCAGACTCATTGTGACAAGTTTCGAAGATACGAGAGGTGCAACCCCATTGCAACAAATTCTGAAGATACGAGAGGTGTAACCCCATTGCGACAAGTTTCAAGACAGGAGAGGCGCAGTCCCATTGTGAAAAGTTCTGAATATATGAGAGGAACAACACCATTGTGACAAATTCTGAGACATGAGAGGCACAACACCATTGCGACAAGTTCTGAGACACTAGAGGTGCAACTCCATTGCGACAAGTTTTGAGACACGAGAGACACAACCCCATTGTGAGTTAAGCCACGATTCTAAGTCAAATGGTCTGGAAATGGTTTGAAGGAAGTGCCTAGGTTCCCAATATATTCAGGCATGGAAATCAACGATCAATATTTAATCATGAACGCGATCTAACGATAGCCAAGTTTCATCGAAACTAGAGCTCCGTGTAATGAGGAAAGTGACAGTCTTAGTCATTTTTTGAAGGGTTTCTCGATCGATCATTCCATAAGGAATATTGAAATAAGAAATAACTAAACTTAATTAATTTAGAGGGGATTTGAACTCAATTCAATATAATTTCAATAACAATCTATTGTTAATAAAGAGGCACATTGATTCATTGAAGCAACACAGTGGTTCAGTGGTTCACACCATTTAGTAAGATATATAAACCCATCAAAATGAAGAATGAAAGTGTGACTCGGGGAGATATATGTGTTACACTTCAAATGATACATGTGCATCTCCACAATGCCCTAGTGTCATCATCTCCACCGGACGTGATGCACCTCTGTCTGCATGATGAAACAACAATATTTTTAGATCCCTCATTGTACAAATAAAAAACAATATAAAATACAATAACAAAAATATGTGGAAAGGTTTAGTTTCGTACTTGAATCATCCCACCAGATTCCCTTGGGGAGCACCAAGTTTTCACTACCTCGGAAGTCCACTCCAACATAAGGGAAGTCCTCGATAATGACTAATTGTCTCCTCCACCAAGCGAAAAAGTTAGCTATAAATCTAAATGTTGAAGGCTCATTCCCCAATCTAGGGGATAGACTAGTCCACCTATCCATACGAGGCTNGATGCCCTAGATAAATGGTTAAATCTGCTAGAAGGTTATTTCTCTGTTCATAATTTTTCAGACAAGGAAAATATCACCTTCACACTCCTTAAGGCTCTCCCCCATGTCAAACATTAGTGGGAAACTTACTGGGAGCAGATTTCCACAGAGGATTCTGGAATATATGGGGCCGGGCCCACTTGGGATTTTTTTGTGGATGCGGTAAAGGAACAGTACTACCCTGTTGGAAACTATGAGGACCAGTACATGAGATGGACCAAATTGCGGCAAGAGAGGGGCCAACTAGTTTCAGAGTTCACCAATAGCTTCCATACCTTGCACACCAAGCTGGGTATCAAAGACTCCGAACGACATTTGGTTCTGAAATACCATGGGGCTCTAGTCAGATACATCCAAACTGAAATGGATTTCCTGGACATCTCATCACTCGGTGCTGCCTATCGATATGCTATTAAAATCGAGTAAAAATTTAAGCACCAAAACAAACGGGAGTTCAGGTCTGCAAATCCACAACAACCAAAGTATGACAAAGACAACCCTAACAAGCAGTCCCCTGAAAACCATTCCAAGCCACAGGAAAAGAAGGGTCATGGGAAGACAAAGAAGGACACCGGAAAATGGTGTGATTTCCACAAAAGCCCCTGGCACAACACCGATGAATGTTTCTCAAAATAGTCATTGGTGGCCGAGATCAAAGACAAGGAGCCAAACCCTGATTTAGAATCTGATTCTCAAAATACTAGTAAAAGACAGATCATCGACGCAGACCCCACTGCTATTGTCGCGACCGTAGCAATTCAACCAAAAGAACCAACAGATCCAGAAGAGGGGGAGTGTCTTTTTCATTCACATATTTGGGTGAAGGGGACCCCACTCCATTTTATTGTTGATAGCAGAAGCCAGAAGAACCTCATCTCAATAGAGGTCGTCAAACAGTTTGGATTGTTGACAACACCACACTCGCAACCATACAGCATTGGGTGTCTTCACCAAGGATGAGATCTTTGTGTCAGCCAATAGTGTCGATTTTCATATGGCATCCAACCCTTCAAGGATGATTTATTATGTGATTTTTCCCCACTAGATGTCTGCGATGTTCTCTTGGGCTAGCCATATATGTGGAAACACCATGTTATCTATGAGTCACGACCCCGTAATGTCAGTATTACTTTGGGGGGTCATCTCTACAGGATACCAGAGGTAGTTCCAACTACTGGCCCACTTAAACAATGTTGCAAGGTAGTATCTCATACTACAAAATTCATCTTCTCCACAATCTGTTCAAAAGGGGAACAAACGGATACTGCAACCACTACAGCCTCGGCCCAAACACCTTCTATCCACCAGAAGCAGGTCGACAAGGTTGCAACAAAGCACAAAGATTCCTTCTGCACACAGTCATATCATGTAGCCAGACTGGTTAAAAAGNAATCTGGATCACTGGTATCAGAGCAGGCTGCTCTTGATCGCTTTTCAGTACATGTCCCTGACAAGGTCCGAGTATAGCAAGTTGGGTCTCGAGCTTGTCTCTCTTGAGGAAAATTGCTCTCACACACCCAAGAAAACCTCAATGGAGGAAGAAAATAAAAACGATGGAGTAGACGATCCTATTAGTATGTTGCTAGAGCAAGCTCTCATGCGACAGAGGGACGAAATGATGGAGAATTTTTCCCACATCCTTCAACGCCTGTTGATAGCATCAGGCACATCTTCATCAAGCGTCCACTTTGGAGGCACCTCACTTTTCAAGGTATAGGTTAATTTTGATATTTCCATATTTGAAGGTCAAATAGATGCAGATGCCCTAGATAAATAGTTAAATCTGCTAGAAGGTTATTTCTCTGTTCATAATTTTTCAGACAAGGAAAAGATCACCTTCACACTCCTTAAGGCTCTCCCCCATGTCAAACATTAATGGGAAACTTACTGGGAGCAGATTTCCACAGAGGATTCTGGAATATATGGGGCCGAGCCCACTTGGGATTTTTTTGTGGATGCGGTAAAGGAACAGTACTACCCTGTTGGAAACTATGAGGACCAGTACATGAGATGGACCACATTGCAGCAAGAGAGGGGCCAACTAGTTTCAGATTTCACCAATAGCTTCCATACCTTGCGCACCAAGCTGGGTATCAAAGACTCCGAACGACATTTGGTTCTAAAATACCATGGGGCTCTAGTCAGATACATCCAAACTGAAATGGATTTCCTGGACATCTCATCACTCGGTGTTGCCTATCGATATGCTATTAAAATCGAGTAAAAATTTAAGCACCAAAAAAAACGGGAGTTCGGGTCTGCAAATCCACAACAACCAAAGTATGACAAAGACAATCCTAACAAACAGTCCCCCGAAAACCATTCCAAGCCACAGGAAAAGAAGGGTCATGGGAAGACAAAGAAGGACACCGGAAAATGGTGTGATTTCCACAAAATCCCCTGGCACAACACCGATGAATGTTTCTCAAAATAGTCATTGGTGGCCGAGATCAAAGACAAGGAGCCAAACCCTGATTTAGAATCTGATTCTCAAAATACTAGTAAAAGACAGATCATCGACGCAGACCCCACTGCTATTGTCGCGACCGTAGCAATTCAACCAAAAGAACCAACAGATCCAGAAGAGGGGGAGTGTCTTTTTCATTCACATATTTGGGTGAAGGGGACCCCACTCCATTTTATTGTTGATAGCAGAAGCCAGAAGAACCTCATCTCAATAGAGGTCGTCAAACAGTTTGGATTGTTGACAACACCACACTCGCAACCATACAGCATTGGGTGTCTTCACCAAGGATGAGATCTTTGTGTCAGCCAATAGTGTCGATTTTCATATGGCATCCAACCCTTCAAGGATGATTTATTATGTGATTTTTCCCCACTAGATGTCTGCGATGTTCTCTTGGGCTAGCCATATATGTGGAAACACCATGTTATCTATGAGTCACGACCCCGTAATGTCAGTATTACTTTGGGGGGTCATCTCTACAGGATACCAGAGGTAGTTCCAACTACTGGCCCACTTAAACAATGTTGCAAGGTAGTATCTCATACTACAAAATTCATCTTCTCCACAATCTGTTCAAAAGGGGAACAAACGGATACTGCAACCACTACAGCCTCGGCCCAAACACCTTCTATCCACCAGAAGCAGGTCGACAAGGTTGCAACAAAGCACAAAGATTCCTTCTGCACACAGTCATATCATGTAGCCAGACTGGTTAAAAAGTTCCAACCCTTCCAGCGACAAGTTCGTGAGGACCTTCAACAAACCAAGTAGCGCGACAATTCCAACAAGGCAAGCAGCTCACCAAGATGCAGATTCAACAAATGATTTTCCCTCTCCCCTGGAAACTAAATGCAATGGATACCATTGCTTCCTAAGGAGGGAGGATTGATCCAGGTGGATATCTATGGCCACCCACCTTTTTCAAATGGCTCAAAACAATTTTCTGTCCATTTTGGCAATTTTCTATTTTTAGCAGGTTTTAACTTCCGGGGGCCATGTTGAGGGCCTAAATGAAGGTTTTTAGAGATTGAGGTTCTCAATAATATCTGAAGGCATTATTGAGCCCCCAAAATGAATCTCCTCGATGATACCTTTCCAACGAGCTATCACACGCCTAAAACAGAGACCGTATGCAAAAGTTACGACCCCGGGAAGTTGATGCACCAACTTACCCAAACGGGGCCCACATNCCCCTGGCACAACACCGATGAATGTTTCTCAAAATAGTCATTGGTGGCCGAGATCAAAGACAAGGAGCCAAACCCTGATTTAGAATCTGATTCTCAAAATACTAGTAAAAGACAGATCATCGACGCAGACCCCACTGCTATTGTCGCGACCGTAGCAATTCAACCAAAAGAACCAACAGATCCAGAAGAGGGGGAGTGTCTTTTTCATTCACATATTTGGGTGAAGGGGACCCCACTCCATTTTATTGTTGATAGCAGAAGCCAGAAGAACCTCATCTCAATAGAGGTCGTCAAACAGTTTGGATTGTTGACAACACCACACTCGCAACCATACAGCATTGGGTGTCTTCACCAAGGATGAGATCTTTGTGTCAGCCAATAGTGTCGATTTTCATATGGCATCCAACCCTTCAAGGATGATTTATTATGTGATTTTTCCCCACTAGATGTCTGCGATGTTCTCTTGGGCTAGCCATATATGTGGAAACACCATGTTATCTATGAGTCACGACCCCGTAATGTCAGTATTACTTTGGGGGGTCATCTCTACAGGATACCAGAGGTAGTTCCAACTACTGGCCCACTTAAACAATGTTGCAAGGTAGTATCTCATACTACAAAATTCATCTTCTCCACAATCTGTTCAAAAGGGGAACAAACGGATACTGCAACCACTACAGCCTCGGCCCAAACACCTTCTATCCACCAGAAGCAGGTCGACAAGGTTGCAACAAAGCACAAAGATTCCTTCTGCACACAGTCATATCATGTAGCCAGACTGGTTAAAAAGGTCCAACCCTTCCAGCGACAATTTCTTGAGGACCTTCAACAAACCAAGTAGCACGACAATTCCAACAAGGCAAGCAGCTCACCAAGATGCAGATTCAACAAATGCTTTTCCCTCTCCCCTAGGCACTCAATGCAATGGATACCATTGCTTCCTAAGGAGGGAGGATTGATCCAGGTGGATATCAGTGGCCACCCACCTTTTTCAAATGGCTCAAAACAATTTTCTGTCCATTTTGGCAATTTTCTATTTTTAGCAGGTTTTAACTTCCGGGGGCCATTTTGAGGGCCTAAATGAAGGTTTTTCGAGATTGAGGTTCTCAATAATATCTGAAGGCATGATTGAGCCCCCAAAATGAATCTCCTCTATGATACCTTTCCAACAAGCTATCACACGCCTAAAACAGAGATCGTATGCAAAAGTTACGACCCCGGGAAGTTGATGCACCAACTTACCCAAACGGGGCCCACATGACTTTTGGCNCTGTACATTTCTCTGATTAATAGAAATCGTGTATTACTGTATATCTGTGTTTATGGTTGCATATCTGATACATTTATGCTATATTATTGAATATCTGCAATATCTCTGTGCATTTATTTATTATATCTCCGCTCTCATTTCGTGTCGAAAATAATCCAGATCAGTGGTATCAGAGCAGGCTGCTCTTAATCGCTTTTCAGTACATGTCCCCGACGAGGTTTGAGTATAGCAAGTTGGGTATCGATCTTGTCTCTCTTGAGTAAAATCTCTCTCGCACACCCAAGAAACCCTCAATGGAGGAAGAAAAGAAAAACAATGGAGCAAACGATCCTATTAGTCTGTTGGTTGAGCAAGCTTTCACGCGACAGAGGGACGAAATGATGGAGAATTTTTCCTACATCCTTCAACGTCTGTCAATAGCATCAGGTGCATCCTCCTCAAGCGTCCACTTTGGAGGCACCTCGCCTTTCAAGGTACAGGTTAATTTTGATATTTCCATATTTGAAGGTCAAATAGATGTAGATGCCCTAGATAAATGGTTAAATCTGCTAGAAGGTTATTTCTCTGTTCATAATTTTTCAGACAAAGAAAAGATCACCTTCGCACTCCTTAAGGATCTCCCCCATGTCAAAAATTGGTGGGAAACTTACTGGGAGTAGAGTTCCACATAGGAGTCTGGAATATATGGGGTCGAGCCCACTTGGGATTTTTTTGTGGATGCGGTAAAGGAACAGTACTACCTTGTTGGCAACTATGAGAACCAGTACATGAGATGGACCACACTACGGAAAGAGAGGGGCCAATCAGTTCTGGAGTTCACCAATAGCTTCCATACCTTGCGCACCAAGCTAGGTATCAAAGACTTCGAACGACATTTGGTTCTGAAATACCGTGGGGCTCTACACAGATACATCCAAACTGAAATGGANGAATTCCCATTTATTGTAAAAGGGCCTTCATAGCCTCATTTTAACCATCTTCTTGCGAATGCGAGTAGCCGTCACATCTCTTCTCAGAGATACGCTGCCACCATTCTAGCGAGTCTTTCACTCTGTATTTTTTTAGTCTCTGTACATTTCTCTGATTAATATAAATCGTGTATTACTGTATATCTGTGTTTATGGTTGCATATCTGATACATTTATGTTATATTATTGAATATATGCAATATCTCTGTGCATTTATTTATTATATCTCTGCTCTCATTTCGTGTCGAAAATAATCCAGATTAGTGGTATCAGAGCAGGCTGCTCTTAATCGCTTTTCAGTACATGTCCCCGACGAGGTTTGAGTATAGCAAGTTGGGTCTCGATCTTGTCTCTCTTGAGGAAAATCACTGTCACACACCCAAGAAACCCTCAATGGAGGAAGAAAAGAAAAACAATGGAGCAAACGATCCTATTAGTCTGTTGGTTGAGCAAGCTCTCACGCGACAGAGGGACGAAATGATGGAGAATTTTTCCTACATCCTTCAACGTCTGTCGATAGCATCAGGTGCATCCTCCTCAAGCGGCCACTTTGGAGGCACCTCGCCTTTCAAGGTACAGGTTAATTTTGATATTTCCATATTTGAAGGTCAAATAGATGTAGATGCCCTAGATAAATGGTTAAATCTGCTAGAAGGTTATTTCTCTGTTCATAATTTTTCAGACAAAGAAAAGATCACCTTCACACTCCTTAAGGATCTCCCCCATGTCAAAAATTGGTGGGAAACTTACTGGGAGCAGAGTTCCACATAGGAGTCTGGAATATATGGGGTCGAGCCCACTTGGGATTTTTTTTTGGATGCGGTAAAGGAACGGTACTACCCTGTTGGCAACTATGAGGACCAGTACATGAGATGGACCACACTACGGAAAGAGAGGGGCCAATCAGTTCTGGAGTTCACCAATAGCTTCCATACCTTGCGCACCAAGCTAGGTATCAAATACTCCGAACGACATTTGGTTCTGAAATACCGTGGGGATCTACACAGATACATCCAAACTGAAATGGATTTCCTGGACATCTCATCAATCGGTGTTGCCTATCGATATGTTGTTAAAATAAAGCAGAAATTTAAGCACCAGAACAAATGGGAGTTCGGGTCTGCAAATCCACAACAAACAAAGTATGACAAAGACAACCCTAACAAACAATCCCCCGAAAACCAATCCAAGCCACAAGAAAAGAAGGGTCATGGGAAGACAAAGAAGGACACCAGAAAATGGTGTGATTTCCACAAAATCCCCTGGCACAACACCGATGAATGTCGCTCAAAATAGTCATNAGATCCAGAAGAGGGGGAGCACCTTTTTCATTCACAGATGTGGGTGAAGGGGACCCCACTACATTTTATTGTTGATAGGGGAAGCCAGAAGAACCTCATCTTAGCAGAGGTTGTCAAACAGTTGGGATTGTCGACAACACCACACCCGCAACCATACAGCATTGGGTGGCTTCACCAAGGACAAGATCTTCATGTCAGCCAACAGTGTTGATTTTCATGTGGCATCCAACCCTTCAAGGATGAGGTTTTATGTGATGTTTCCCCACTAGATGTCTGCGATGTTCTCTTGGGCCAGCCATATATGTGGAAACACCATGCTATCTATGAGTCGCGACCCCATAGTGTCATTATTACTCTGGGGGGTCATCTCTACAGGATACCAGAGGTAGTTCCAACTACTGCCCCACTTAAACAGTGTTTCAAGGTAGTATCTCATACTACAAAATTCATCTTCTCCGCAATCTGTTCAAAAGGGGAACAAACGGATACTGCAACCACTACAGCCTCGGCCCAAACACCTTCTATCCACCAGAAGCAGGTCGAAAAGGTTGCAGCAAAGCACAAAGATTCCCTCTTCACATAGTCATCTCATGTAGCCAGACTGGTTAAAAAGGTCCAACCCTTCCAGGGACAAGTTCATGAGGACCTTCAACAAACCAAGCAGCGCGACAGTTCCAACAAGGCAAGCAGCTCACCAAGATGCAGATTCAACAAATGNACTCCATTTAAACAACCTAGGCTCTAAACACTGTAAAGCATATGACATTTGTGATTTTCACTACTATAAATGGACAGAATTTTTGACGCCCTATTGTCATATCCCTGACATTTGATGTCACTCAACCGCCTCTTATGAGGGCTCAACATGCGTCGAAAAATCTCCTGTGGTTTTTTCGACGTTGGACTGTCGTCGGTATTCCAACTCCCCTAACGTCTGACGACCAACGACCTTTAAAAATTTAATTTCAAAGGACAACTGAAAAACTACCGATGACATCCGTCGGTCTATCGACGAATATTCCGATGCTATCCCATCAACGTGACTGATGAGCATGTTGTAGTTCCGATGCTTTGCTGGAAGTGTTTCCCATCAGAAGTCCGACCTGTAGTAGTTGGAAGACCAACGGACCTGAATATTTAAAAAAAAAAAAAATGTTGAAAAGAGGCGAGGCATTATTTTTCTCAAGTTCATAAAAGGCACAAAAGGTTTCTTCAACACTGACCATCCCATTCCGATTTCCAAATTCTACATGATCCCGAAGAAAATCATCGGTTGGCTCAAGCTTCAGTAAAGGCAGAGATGGATTGGTTGTTGCAATTGGAAATGGGGCAAAGAAATGGCATGGAATTTATCAAAAGATGATTCTATCAAGCAATAGGGTAAATAAATGTCATGGAATTTATCAGCATTAGTCCCTCATGGCCGCATAAATGTATTGTCCATGTTCATACCAAACCAAAATTTATTCACTTGTAGCACCTATGGGATTCACAAAATGGGTTTAGTAACTCTAATCATCTAGTCATACTATTTGTTGAAAGTGGTCTCATTGAATGCAAAATTCTTAGTGTCCAACTCTTCCAAGCATCAAATTGCAATGAAAGAATTTGTTGATTGGGCATGGGATGAAGTTGTCTTCCCTACATGGGATTCCATTTCCACATCCCAAAAGAAACCAATGGATAGCCAAAGAGGAATTAGGTGGATTATGTGTGGGGATTACCANACGAGATACAACCTCTGTATTGTCTTATCATAAATTTCATTTAAATATTATTTCTCAGAAAACTAAAGGTAGAAAAAGGCACTTATAAAAACCTTTCATTTAAAATCTTTGATGTTTGACATTATTCTTTGATCCTTAGAATTAATCTCAGGAACAACACTACCTTGGAAGAAATTGTGTCAATTGCAAAGTGCATACTCCCATGAAAAAATCCAAATTTTCATATGTCCTCTTATTTATTGGATGTGGTATGTATGGTACATGCCTTTCCAGACATGGGATGGAAATGGAAGTCAGGTGATTCTTCAATTCATGTATGCTACCAATATTTGTGAGAACACAAATATCATGTCCACTATCACAAGATATGTGAGAATTTCCTCATTCTCTTGTACCAATTATTGTTTTATGCCTCAGAGCCATGCATGTCAAACAAGGAAATTACTGCAATTGGGAAAATGGGAGATTATTTTGTGTTGGAAAAGGGAATTTACATCAGGATTTATGGCACAACCAAGCCTCCTCATATATTCCCAAATTTTATTCCTGAAATGTAGCATAACAAACTCTAGTGCAATAAGTAGGAGTAGCACTAGCCAAAGATAGAAAACTGGCCTAGACACCACTGCCATTATGTTTGGGATCCTATAGTTTCAATGATGTGAAGGAGGCACAAGATGAAGCTGACACTCTAGCAACATTCCTTTGGGGAAGAAAGATTCCACTGGCATGATCCCCTTAAGGTTGTCAGCAGACATTGTCAGATCTACAAATATAGGTGGACATATGAATCAGACCCCTGGAAAGATGAATAAATTTACAAGAGATCCATCAATTATGATGAGGTTATTTTTAAGATGAGAGTCAACTCTCAACACATGGATAAATTACATAGAGAATAAGAATCCATAACAGTAGTAGAGAAAAATAAATTAGAATAAGAAGCAGCAAGAACAATAGTAGAATAGGAAGAAAGGAGAAAACATTAAGTCAGGGCTCTTAGACATCAACAAGCAGCAGAAATAGCATTATAATCAAAGAGGAAGAGGAAAGAGAATGAGGAACAAGAACGAATAACACTCCAAAAGGAACAAGAATAAAAACTCAAACATGAGGAAGAAGAAAAAGGGGAAAAGAGGAGAAGAAGGTTCGATTGGAAGCTCAAAACACTAACCGCATGGATACAGAAGAACCTGAAACTTCTTCTAGTGCACCTTTGAATAGAGGTCATTTCACTACATGAGAACTAGGATTGGAAGGATTCACACCCTCCAAGGCTAGAAGAGTGGAAAACCTCAATTNACGAGATACAACCTCTGTATTGTCTTATCATAAATTTCATTTAAATATTATTTCTCAGAAAACTAAAGGTAGAAAAAGGCACTTATAAAAACCTTTCATTTAAAATCTTTGATGTCTGACATTATTCTTTGATCCTTAGAATTAATCTCAGGAACAACACTACCTTGGAAGAAATTGTGTCAATTGCAAAGTGCATACTCCCATTAAAAAATCCAAATTTTCATATGTCCTCTTATTTATTGGATGTGGTATGTATGGTACATGCCTTTCCAGACATGGGATGGAAATGGAAGTCAGGTGATTCTTCAATTCATGTATGCTACCAATATTTGTGAGAACACAAATATCATGTCCACTATCACAAGATATGTGAGAATTTCCTCATTCTCTTGTACCAATTATTGTTCTATGCCTCAAAGCCATGCATGTCAAACAAGGAAGTTACTGCAATTGGGAAAATGGGAGATTATTTTGTGTTGGAAAAGGGAATTTACATCGGGATTTATGGCACAACCAAGCCTCCTCATATATTCCCAAATTTTATTCCTGAAATGTAGCATAACAAACTCTAGTGCAGTAAGTAGGAGTAGCACTAGCCAAAGATAGAAAACTGACCTAGACACCACTGCCATTATGTTTGGGATCCTATAGTTTCAAGGATGTGAAGGAGGCACAAGTTGAAGCTGACACTCTAGAACCATTCCTTTGGGGAAGAAAGATTCCACTGGCATGATCCCCTTAAGGTTGTCAGTAGACATTGTCAGATCTACAAATATAGGTGGACATATGAATCAGACCCCTGGAAAGATGAAGAAATTTACAAGAGATCCATCAATTATGATGAGGTTATTTTTAAGATGAGAGTCAACTCTCAACACATGGATAAATTACATAGAGAATAAGAATCCATAACAGTAGTAGAGAAAAATAAATTAGAATAAGAAGCAGCAAGAACAATAGTAGAATAGGAAGAAAGGAGAAAACATTAAGTCAGGGCTCTTAGACATCAACAAGCAGCAGAAATAGCATTATAATCAAAGAGGAAGAGGAAAGAGAATGAGGAACAAGAACGAATAACACTCCAAAAGGAACAAGAATAAAAACTCAAACATGAGGAAGAAGAAAAAGGGGAAAAGAGGAGAAGAAGGTTCGATTGGAAGCTCAAAACACTAACCGCATGGATACAGAAGAACCTGAAACTTCTTCTAGTGCACCTTTGAATAGAGGTCATTTCACTACATGAGAACTAGGATTGGAAGGATTCACACCCTCCAAGGCTAGAAGAGTGGAAAACCTCAATTMTTTCAGGTTTGAAAAGGATATGGAAAAAATTGTTTAGCAAACTACAAAGAAACTTCCCATTTATGGAATCCCTACACTCTCAATMACAATAGAGACACATGTAGTTGAAGACATCCRTGAAAACCCCCTAGCCATAGCTTCAACAAACATAGAATTTACTTAATCATAAAAACATAACCTCAAATGTATGCTCCAAGAGCTTGAGAAATACAAAGATGAAGCTAAAATCTTGAAGGGGGAAGTGAGATTTTTCAAAGGTGATAGAAATAACATTATCGAATTCAATATATGTGCCATCGAAGTGCGGGAAGAATTTCAAGCCATATCCAAGAAACTATACACTGATTTGCAGGGATTGTAAAACTTAGCTACTCAAATGATATCATTGTTGGACAAGGCCAAGACTAAAAACATTGAGTTCCAAGGGGTAAGGTTAATGGATGAACTAAAGAAATGGATTGAAGAAAATATCGATGCACTAGAAGATCTCCTAAGGATGTCCGATGGGGAAAATCAGTGGAACTATGAAGTACTCATGAAATGTCCAAAATTGGGGAGAAGTTGGAAAGGGACTTGAAAATTCCAATCAACACCTACACAATACTACACACAATAGCCACAAGGTTAATAGACAACTGTAATTTTCCAAAGATTGGGGACCTAGGTAAACCAAGGCTAGATGATCAAATTCAAATGGAACTAGAGACATATATACACTCTCATGAGATTTCTACAAGGATACCTCAGAGAGTGACTAGCAAAATAATGAAGGAACATTTAGTGTTGCCCTCCAAGGACCAAAATTTAACAAGTTCTTTTTTGTTGACATTAAAAAAGATATGACAAATTTTTCCTAGGAATCACCAATTTATAAAACCGCATTAGAAAGTATGTTGTTCACAGGAGTAATATTAATTTCTACTTATCATGAAATGTGGGCATCCTATGTTCAGGACGAGGTTGAAGGACGTTTGTGAAAATTAACTATGATTGTAAAGTAGAATGTAAAGTAGGAAAAGAACAAATTAGGGAAATCCAGTTGTAATTGCCAATGGAAAGTCAAAAAGTACCAAGAAACAGTTGCAAACTCAAATATATATGCCAAAGAGTGACCAGTTAGCAAGGGCTCTTACTTTTTTGTAATTTTTAGAACTACTTCTGAAATTTCAATGAGAAGAAGCCCGCGGGGCCATTTTGGAGGAAAAGAAATTTGGTTTTTGTGATGTCTCTATTGTGAACTACTTCCGACTTATATATAGTCACTTCTACTAATGTAATGTTATATTACTCACTTAGTAGAATGCTATTATGTGAATTCTATGACTTTGCAATTATTACTTCTCTGGTATTGTCGTTTCAAGTCGATAAATGGATGGTGATAAATTATTTTTTTTGTTTCGGACTAATCTATGCACACATTTTACTTGTGTGTTACTAGAATATGTTTTTCTTTAACAGCTAACTATTTGGAGTACAAGCAGGGACTGGTAGTTTCACTATCTTTTTATTTTGGTTATTTTTCTCCTAGCTAGGATAGGTTAGAATAGTTTACTTTGAACATTTAGATTAGTTCATACTACATCCTGAATTTTGCATATCAAACCTCTCATACCCAATGATATCGAGTAATGGAAACCGGACCAAAATATGGATGGGTCTCCTACACCAACAATGTGAGGTGTAATTGGGACTTCATACTAGGGAGCACTCCTATCTGTTGAAGGGAATTTTACCCATGTCAACAAGACCCAAAAAGAATGGTACCATATATTCCCAAAAAATATACAATGTGCTACTGTGGTGGGGGAGAAAGCAGTCGTCCCTTACCAATGAAAGGAATTTTACTAGGAATTATTTTGTTTGGAATGAATGTCCTTATGAGAGATAATGTAATTTTGTTGGGAATAAATGCTCATTCCTTATATTTTTCCTTACGACCGACCATCCTTTTGCTAGGAATGTCTTAATAGAAACCAATCATTCCCTAGCTTTACAAAATCTTACCAACCAGTCTTTTTGTTCCTTAGATTTACAATTGATATTTATAAGTAAGACGTAGCTATTTGATATGGCATGGCCTGCTTTCTATTCTCCATATGTTCCCCTAATTGGAAAAACCCTGGTTACCAGACCGCATATGATCAAAACAATGACCACAAAAATGACTATGTGAATAAGAAAAAGAAGATTGAAATGCACGAAGACGCACACCTTGTACTCATCAAGATTACACTGAGTCGAACCCTCAACTTGGTTGGGCACGCCCAAGAGGCATTGGAAACCCTATGGGGCATGCTACCAGACCGATGCAATGTGCATTTGAAAAGGTGGATGGACATGCAAATAGATAGATGGACAACATGTATTTAAAAAGGTAGATGGGTATGTGAACAATTAGATAGACAACATGGGAAATTTAACAAAGAGCAAATCAATGATGTGAATGCCACTTGTCAATGATCAGGTTATGTTATCTTTTTGGATTTTTTATCTTTATGTCGATCATTCCAAATGCATGCACATTGTACGAGGAACATGAGCCAAGTGTTTACAATGTACATGGGAAACTATCCCTTAATACGGAAGGACTAAGTTGTTTTGCAACATCAGCTTCTGAATATCTAACAAATGCAAAAAATTTGTTCTTCTTGTAGAGAAGACCAAAATCTTTTGTACCCTGAATATACCTTACTAGCCATTTTGTTGAATTCCAGTGATTTTCCCTTGGTTCCTRYAAAAACCTTGAAAGTATGCTCACTGAATATGAAAAATATGGTCGAGTATTTGTCAAATAAAGGAGGATTCTGATCCGGGTGGATATCGGTGGCCACCCACCTTTTYCAACTGGCTCAAAACAGTTTTCTAGCAATTTTGGTAATTTACTATTTTTAGCAGTTTTTAACTTCYGAGGCCATTTTGAGGGCCTAAATGAAGGTTTTTCRGGATCGAGCTTCTCAATTTAGTCAAAGGATCTAATTGAGCCCCCAAAATGAATCTCATCTAYGATACCTTTCCAACGAGCTATCGTGCACCCCAAACGAAGATYGTATGCCAAAGTTACGCCCCCGAGAAATTCATACACCAAACTACCCAAAACGGGGTCCACAAAACTTTTGTCTTTTCATCTTCYAGGGTTAGGGTTTTGGATTTTMTTTATGATAAAAAGTCCTTTGGAGYCTCATTKTAAAATYGTTTTCTTGYGAATGCGAGTAGYGAACACATCTCTTCTCATAGATAAGCTACCACCATTCTAGCGAGTCTTTCACTCTGTAATTTTACAGTCTTTGCACATTTTCGCTCATTAATAGAAAATTGTGTATCATTGTATCTTTGTGTTTATGGTTTCATMTCTGATACATTTATGTTATATTATTGTATATCCAATATATCTCTGTACATTTTTTTATTATATCTTCTCTCTCATTTTGTGCCGAAAATAATCTAGATCAGTGTTATCAAAGCAGGCTACTCTTGATCATTTTTTTCAATGCATGTCCATGACGAGGTCTGAGTATAGCAAGTTGGGCCTCAAGCTTGTCTCTTTTCAATACAATATCTCTCGCATTCCCAAGAAACCCTCCATCGCAAAAGAAAATAAAAATGTGAAGCAGATGATTCTATCAATTTGTTGCTTGAGCAAGCTCTCACGTGACAGAGGGACAAAATGATGGAGAATTTTTCCCACATCCTTCAACGTATGTCGATAGAAATAGGCACATCTTCATCAAACAACCACTTTTGAAGCACATGTCCTCTCAAGGTACAGGTTAATTTTTATATCCCCGTCTTTGAAGGTCAGATAGATGTGTATGCCCTAGACAAATGGTTAAATCTGCTAGAAGTTTGTTTCTTTGTTCACAATTTTTATAATAGGGAAAAGATCACCTTCGCACTCCTTAAAGCTCTACCCCATGTCAAACATTGGTGGGAAACTTATAGGGAGAAAATTTCCACAGAAGAGTCTGGAATATATGGGGTCGATCCCACTTGGGATTTTTTTGTGGATGAGGTAAAGGAATAGTATTATCCTGTTGGCAACTATGAGGACAAGTATATGAGATGGGCCACACTGCGACAAGAAAGGGGCCAAGAAGTTTCGAAGTTCACCAATACCTTCCATACCTTGTGCACCAAGATGGGTATCAAACACTCTGAATGACATTTGGTTCTAAAATATTGTGGGGCTCTACACAGATGCATCAAAACTGAAATGGATTTTCTGGACATTGCATCACTCAGTTTTTCTTATCGATATGTTGTTAAAATCGAGCAGAAGTTTAAGAACCAAAAAAAACAAGAGTTTAGGTCTTCAAATCCGCAACAACCAAAGTATGATAAAGACAGCCCTAACAAACAACATCCTGAAAACCAGTCCAAGCCATATGAAAAGAAGGGTCACGGAAAGAGAAAGAAGGACACTGGAAAATGGTGTGATTTCCCCAAAAGCCCCTAGCACAACACTGATGAATGTCGCTCAAAACAGTCATCGGTGGCCGAGATAAAAGACAAGGAGTTGAACCCTGATTCAGAATTTGATTTTGAAAATACTGATAGAAGACAGATCATTGACGCAAACCCCACTACTATTTTCGTGACCGCAGCAATTCAACTAGAAGAACCAATAGATTCTAAAAAGGGGGAGCACCTTTTTCATTCACAGATGTGGGTGAAGGGGACCTCATTGCATTTTACTGTTGATAGAGGAATCCATAAGAACCTCATCTCAACAGAGGTTGTCAAACAGTTGTTATTGTCGACAACACCACACCCACATCCATACAACATCGGGTGGATTCGTCGGGGATGAGATCTTCGTGTCATCCAGCAATGTCGATTGTCATATGGAATCCATCCCTTCAAGGATGAGGTATTATGTGATGTTTCCACTGTTATCACTGAAATTTCGTCCGCACATGGCGACAAGAACTCAGCATCGTCAAAATAGGAATGAAGTCATTCATGGCACTGGATTAATTTCACAGCATTGCAAAAGGGTCAAAANTCTGATACATTTATGTTATATTATTGTATATCCAATATATCTCTGTACATTTTTTTATTATATCTTCTCTCTCATTTTGTGCCGAAAATAATCTAGATCAGTGTTATCAAAGCAGGCTACTCTTGATCATTTTTTTCAATGCATGTCCATGACGAGGTCTGAGTATAGCAAGTTGGGCCTCAAGCTTGTCTCTTTTCAATACAATATCTCTCGCATTCCCAAGAAACCCTCCATCGCAAAAGAAAATAAAAATGTGAAGCAGATGATTCTATCAATTTGTTGCTTGAGCAAGCTCTCACGTGACAGAGGGACAAAATGATGGAGAATTTTTCCCACATCCTTCAACGTATGTCGATAGAAATAGGCACATCTTCATCAAACAACCACTTTGGAAGCACATTTCCTCTCAAGGTACAGGTTAATTTTTATATCCCCATCTTTGAAGGTCAGATAGATGTGTATGCCCTAGACAAATGGTTAAATCTGCTAGAAGTTTGTTTCTTTGTTCACAATTTTTCTAATAGGGAAAAGATCACCTTCGCACTCCTTAAAGCTCTACCCCATGTCAAACATTGGTGGGAAACTTATAGGGAGAAAATTTCCACAGAAGAGTCTAGAATATATGGGGTCGATCCCACTTGGGATTTTTTTGTGGACGAGGTAAAGGAATAGTATTATCCTGTTGGCAACTATGAGGACAAGTATATGAGATGGGCCACATTGTGACAAGAAAGGGGCCAAGAAGTTTCGAAGTTCACCAATACCTTCCATACCTTGCGCACCAAGATGGGTATCAAACACTCTGAATGACATTTGGTTCTAAAATATTGTGGGGCTCTACACAGATGCATCAAAACTGAAATGGATTTTCTGGACATTTCATCACTCAGTTTTGCTTATCGATATGTTGTTAAAATCGAGCAGAAGTTTAAGAACCAAAACAAACAAGAGTTTAGGTCTTCAAATCCGCAACAACCAAAGTATGATAAAGACATCCCTAACAAACAACATCCTGAAAACCAGTCCAAGCCATATGAAAAGAAGGGTCACGGAAAGAGAAAGAAGGACACTGGAAAATGGTGTGATTTCCCCAAAAGCCCCTAGCACAACTCTGATGAATGTCGCTCAAAACAGTCATCGGTGGCTGAGATAAAAGACAAGGAGTTGAACCCTGATTCAGAATTTGATTTTGAAAATACTGATAGAAGACAGATCATTGACGCAAACCCCACTACTATTTTCGTGACCGCAGCAATTCAACTAGAAGAACCAATAGATTCTAAAAAGGGGGAGCACCTTTTTCATTCACAGATGTGGGTGAAGGGGACCTCGTTGCATTTTACTGTTGATAGAGGAAGCCATAAGAACCTCATCTCAACAGAGGTTGTCAAACGGTTGTTATTGTCGACAACACCACACCCACATCCATACAACATCGGGTGGATTCGTCGGGGATGAGATCTTCGTGTCATCCAGTAGTGTCGATTGTCATATGGAATCCATCCCTTCAAGGACGAGGTATTATGTGATGTTTCCACTGTTATCACTGAAATTTCGTCCACACATGGTGACAAGAACTCAGCATCGTCAAAATAGGAATGAAGTCATTCATGGCACTGGATTAATTTCACAGCATTGCAAAAGGGTCAAAAACTATACAAAGTAACCAAAAATTGAAGGGTGCTTTATAGAAGATGGGTGTGTGCAAATATGCATGGAACAGGAACGTACAATGCGTGCATGCACGCACGATGCGCGACTGTTAGCGAAAAAACCCGCGCCCCTGCTAAACGGTGCATTTATTGAATTGGTCAGCCTCCCAACCACTTATGGACCAGCTCCCAACCTGATTTGACCATCAAATCTAAGTTGAATCCGCATGGTAGGCTGGTCAAAGACCCAATTGAGCCCTAACGAGCCCCTTTTCACACCTCAAAGGAGTTACATAATCACTCAATGCAATGTTATAAAAAGCCATGAAGAAACATCATTTTCTCAAGGAATTTCATGTAATGTTATGCTTCTTAGAT
>JZKD02S0705831.1:50695-64292 GCA_000966675.3 Picea glauca | reverse complement strand
GTGGTGGTGGAACACCCACAGGACCCTCCTGCCCCAGTGGTAGGCTTCCACTCGTCATCGCAGCAAGCACAGCTGCTCGTCGCACTATACCCCACCATGGTGGCGGTACTCCTATACACTGCTCCAGGAACCCCTCATCCTGGATACGTATCCACATGCCCTCAAGCACATCCTGTAACACCATCTCCAGATGACGGCGTATATCATCAAAATCAACTCCGACCGCTGCCAGAGGAGCATGTGATGGCCCCGCACCAAGGTCATCGAACCAGCGCCTCCTCGCTGCCCTCTCGGGCTCTCCTGGTCGCCCCACGGCCTCATCCCGCCGTCATCTCTCTCCATGCGGCAGTCTTTCCGGCTCTCACTGAACTGACACTCTCTGCAAATCCACCTCACACCCGCGAGGTGTCACATCTGCACAAGCACCAAATAACAAACAAACGATCGTATCAGCGTCTGTGTCACATATGAACTAATATCTCAAGAGATAACATAAATAAATAAAAACATACACATACTCAGCATACCTCGATGGTCAAAAACCTCCCCAGGAGGCAACACCATGTTCGGGTCCCCCCGGAAGTCCACCCCAGCATAGGGGTACCGAAGTATGACCTGCGGCATCTGCTGCCATATCTGTGTCGCCTGTGCTGAAAAATAGTGGCCACCTTTGCCACCACCATGGCGAATCAAAACTGCAGACCATAGCCTCAAATGTGGCTCTTGTTCCCCTAGCATCTATAACAGAACCCTCGGGTGCAGCATCGGCACCCTCTCCAAAAACTAGGCAACCAGGATCAAGCCAAATGCAAACTCGCCTGTACCTGTGGACCGAAAACGGTCCAACTACGTGGTCATTCACGCATGCAGTGTCGACCCCCATGCGAACCACTCAAGGCCCACCACCACCCTCTCCAGCACCAATAGCTGGCCACCATTAATCCGTTGGGTTGCAAGCGACCCATACACACGAACAATCATCGTCGCTATACAGCGATGTGCTAAGGCATCAATAGCGTTGATTCTCACCACCATCCCTAACATAAAGTCTGGACCTGAACAGTATTGCACGCCAATCATGGCAAGGGCTATATCCCTTGGAAGCACAAGCTCTGCCGGTAGAGGCGTTCCCCGAAAGGGGGGCCTAGTCAAAAAATATACATCCTCCACCGCAGTGAAGGGGATCTGCTCTCCTCGCATGAGGAAGCAGTGCAGCTCTGGACTCCACATCTGGAGCAGGAACTGTAGTAAGTACTTCTGTGTCTGTATCAATGGACACTCAAAAAACTTTAGCAACCCACAGGTTGCTAAAGTCACTCGCACCTCATGCCCCGCATTGGCCACAACATCTCGTAACTGGGACCAATCTCGCTCTTGCCACCGCACAGCCATCGTCACCACTAGCCACCTGCACACAACACAGAATCAGCTCAGCTACCCATCAATAGCATCAAAGAGACTCGTTTTTTACCCTTAAAACCTTGCCTCAAAGGTGCAGTTTTTTCACCCACAGGCGCGCACATATGTGCGCCTGTTCACTATACAGGCACGCACATATGCGTGCATGTTCACTGCACAGGCACACTCCTGAGCGCGCCTGTTCATGATACAGTCGCGCACTGGTGTGCGCCTGTCCAACTCACAGGCGTGCACTAGTGCGCGCCTGTTCACCTCACAGGCGTGCACTGGTGCACGCCTGTTCACCTCACAGGCGCACCACTAGGGTGCGCCTTAAATTCCTTCTACCGTGCACACATGCGCGTGTAGTCGGTGGACAGGCGTGCACCTATGTGTGCCTTCCACAGGATCGCCCACACATGTGGGCCCACACCCCATGCAAAATCCCCTAATTACCCCTGTATGACCCCCCATACCTACCCTGCCCAAAAATTGAAAACCTATTTCTATGCAGGACGATCAGACCACTAACCTGAAACTCGCAAAACGTCGATCGGCCACCTTGTCCTCCCTGAATCACCAAATCTCCTCTGAAATCTTCTCGTCCAGTCACTGTTGTAGCAGGTACAAATGAGGTGGAAATGTGGGCCCTACAGCTATATATAACCCTTTTTCCAAACTTCCACTCACCATTCCGGGAGCCCAAGGTGTCCATTTTTCAAACCGTCTTCAGCCACGGGATCAGCRTCCCGCCACCTACATCACAGCTGTCCCTGGGTCACTTTTCATCCTGAGCCCCCAGGGTGCCTTTTTTTCATATCGTGGTTAGGTACACACGCRCATTGTCACATTTATCTAATACATGCGCATATCTTAGATTCTCTTCAGATATTGTTCACTTTGGGTATTTGGTTGTTCTGTGTGCAGGTACTTGATCATCATCCCTCAACATCATTCCTTCAGGTATATACTCAGCACTGGCATGTAGTCTCTCCTGTTGTATTGCATTTACATTCCCAGTCACACCCTCTGATATTGGCCTTTAGGATACCCATTCCCAACTCTGCAGTACTCACACCTCCATTTGCATCTTCGGTACTGTTACCCGGTAGCTTTCTTACCCACATGAGTTGTCCCATTCATAAGCACCTTTTGGCACTTTTGACTCTCATGTTGTTCTTCATTACCCCTTAGGGATGGGAGTCCCAATAGTCTTTCATCATGTTGCAGATCAACCACATATTCCTTCTCCTCATTTTGCTAGCTTTCCCATATGGACTCCCAGATCATCGTTTTTTTGTTCTATTCTTTTTACCTGCATCCCTGCAGGATCACGAACCCTCCATTTCATCCACCATCAGTTTGCCCATCTACGAACCTATCTTCATTTTCACCTACCTCATACAGAAACTCACCAATGGGGCCCCCACCCTTCATCAGTATTCAAAGAAATTTATGCCCTCCCTAGGGTACTCATTTCACACTGGGGCACCTGTTTCTGTATTTGTACATTTTTCCCCCAAATTATTTATTATTTATTGTACAAACACCTTTATTTTCAGTCATTTTCTTTTTTCGTCACCGTTGGCGACTTTCTTCCTTTTGGCCACACGCAACCCATGTCACCCTTGGTTGGAGCATTGCTTCTCATCTACCCTTGCCGACATCGTCCATATCTTCAGAGTACTACCTAGGTCACTTACCTTTACCCTCTGAATTTGTTCATCTTGTCCCGCCTCTGGCACAACTTATCACTGGTCTTGTCGTCCCCCTGACACTCGACCTTGTCACACAGTTGCGGCCACTCATTATATCATACACCCTCCAACCAAGGGCAGTCTTGAGTCTCCCCACTTCTTGACTTCATCCATGTACCTCTGCCACTTCCTCACCTCAGTAGATTCCACGAAGCCCTTTGCTTCTGGGAGTCGCGTCCCCCTTTTTTTGTCGACATCAACACAATTTTCCAGAAGGGCAACAGTATCTTGATTCTCATTTTCCATTCAATGAGAAATCTCAGACGACACAGGGGGAAACACCATTTCCCCCTGCTGTCATTGTCCCCCATAACATTCAACGCCAACACTTTCTCATGTTACGGTGGGTCTTACTTTGCGACTATTGCAGTTCTTTTTATCATTTTCCGAAGACCTCTGAACTTGGTAGGGCCATCAATGCCTGCATCATCNAAGTTTGTGAGGGCCTCAAGAGCCTTCCATTGGAGAAAGAAGGGACTCATAGTCCCCTTTCTTCATTGTTCTTTGGATTTCATCAATTGATCAGCCTAAAAACATTGGTGATATTAGTCTTTTGTGTTTGTTATTTCCTTTTCCATATGCTCATAGTTTTAGTTTGTTTTAATTTAATTCTTGCTTATAGTTTTGTTGTTCTTTTCCTAACTCTTTCCTCTACATCTATCATGCTCAGCAAGACCCAACTGGGCATGTAAGCACCCTTTATTTTCTCACCAAGTGACGAATTGGGTGCAAACATCCACCCTGGATGTCTATGTTGTTCTCTTAGGCCAGCCATATATGTGGAAGCACCATGTTATTTATGAGTCTCGACCCCGTAGTGTCATTGTTACTTTGGGGGTCATCTCTACAGGATACCAGAGGTAATTTTGACTATTGTCCCACCTAAATAGTGCCACAAGGTAGTATCTCATACTATAAAATTCATCTTCTTCATGGTATGGTCAAAGCGTGAACAGAAGAACACCACTGTAGCCTCAGTCCAAGCACCTTATATCCAACAGAAGCAGGTCGACAAGATTGCAGCAAAGTGTAAAGATTTCTTCTGCACACAAGCATATCATGTAGCCATATTGGTTAAAAAGGTCCAACCCTTCCAACCACAGGTTCGTGAAAACCTTCAACAAGCTAAGCATTGTAAATTCTCGAAAAAGGCAAGCAGCTCATCAAGATGCAGATTCAGCAAACGTTTTTCCCTCTCCCACGGGCACTCAAAACAATGGATACCATTGCTTCCTAAGGAGGGAGGGTTTATCCAGGTGGATATCGGTGGCCACCCACCTTTTCTAACTAGCTCAAAACAATTTTCTGGCAATTTTGGTAATTTACTATTTTTGGCAATTTTTAACTTCCTGGGCCATTTTGAGGGCCTGAATGAAGGTTTTTTGGGATCGAGCTTCTCAATTATGGTCAAAGGCTCTTACTGAGCCCCCAAAATGAATCTCCTCAATGATACATTTCCAACGAGCTATTGTGTGCCCCAAATGGAGATGGTATGCCAAAGTTACGCCCCTAGGAAGTTGATACACCAAACTAACCAAAGCGGGGTTGTAGTGTACCTTTTTCACTACCGAGGTTTCCAAACCTCTCAGTTACCATGCTATACATGAATTTTTACATAATTCATACAGACATTATAAGCACATGCATTTAACACAATTAAACACACGTAATTCTCAGAGTAAAATATATAAATTACTGCTTACAATTAAACAAGCCATAGCACTCAACAGTAATTCATTTACACAGCGGAAAACATGATAATATATACAGCACAATCATGTGGAAATGTGATAAGACATAATTCAGATACTTATCTTTATCAATGGTGGAATCCACCAACCAAATGCAGGCCTTCCATGAACCTCCCATCCGTAGACCGCACTGCTCCTCAACTCAACAGTGGGTCACCCCCGAGCTGGGACTGAGTTCCACCCCAGGGCAANATCGGTGGCCACCCACCTTTTCTAACTAGCTCAAAACAGTTTTCTGGCAATTTTGGTAATTTACTATTTTTAGCAATTTTTACCTTCCGGGGCCATTTTGAGGGCTTGAATGAAGGTTTTTCGGGATCCAGCTTCTCAATTATGGTCAAAGGCTCTTACTGAGCCCCCAAAATGAATCTCCTCGATGATACCTTTCCAACGAGCTATTGTGTGCCCCAAATGGAGATGGTATGCCAAAGTTACGCCCCCGGGAAGTTGATACACCAAACTAACCAAAACGGGGTTGTAGTGTACCTTTTTCACTACCGAGGTTTCCAAACCTCTCAGTTACCATGCTATACATGAATTTTTACATAATTCGTATAGACATTATAAGCACATGCATTTAACACAATCAAACACATGTAATTCTCAGAGTAAAATATATAAGTTACTGCTTACAATTAAACAAGCCATAGCATTCAACAGTAATTCATTTACACAGCGGAAAACATGATAATATATACAGCACAGTCATGTGGAAATGTGATAAGACATAATTCAGATACTTATATTTATCAATGGTGGAATCCACCAACCAAATGCAGGCCTTCCACGAACCTCCCAGTCGTAGACCGCACTGCTCCTCATCTCAACAGTGGGTCACCCCCGAGCTGGGACTGAGCTCCACCCCAGGGCAAGGATTCCAGACTTGGGCTGAGGTTACAGGGAAAACAATCACTCACAACCACCAGGAAGGAACTCTCTCCCAGGAATATCCCACACTCACTGCCCACAGACCCTCATTCCCCACATGCCTGTTCCACCCCAGGAGAGTGGACCTTCTCTGTCACCTGGACAGTCCTTCGGCTGCCAGACTCCCTTACATTGGGTTACAGGAACAGACCGGACTAGAAGTCTCTGAGTTCTGTAGCAGCTACAGGGTTCCTTCCAGGAGCTCTCTCCTTCCTCTGCGCACTCTCTTACCTAGAGGAGTCACTCACAGGCCAACAAGCCTCACACAATCCAATACTGCGTGGCCACAACAACCCACGGGGAACACAGACACGGGCTTCCCCAAACCGGTTCAGCAGTCACAGGATGATCTCACGGTGTTGGTTCTGGAAACGCGTGACAACAATCCACGCAGTAAATTACCCAGACTCCCTGGTTTCGAACGGGTAAAGAGTGAACTGGCCTTTCAGACGGACACAATCTTCTCGGCTCTCAGAACAGAGGGCGTACACGTATTTTTGCAGAAAAAACACAGGCTTTACGGCTTTCAGAGATGAACCAGGGTATTCTGGCAGAGGTCGTACCCGGTTCCACTCTCAGAGGTCCGGGTCAGAATGGAGAAGTTGTTTCCCTCCGCGGTTCATCTCGGTGATTATATTTGCATGCACCAGGGTTGACACTTGTCATCCTGGGAACTGCATGCGTACCACAGCGTGCATCCTCTTTGCACCTTCCCTCCCTTGCCAGGAACTTAGGATAAACGGANTGCCTGTTCCACCCCAGGAGAGTGCACCTTCTCTGTCACCTGGACAGTCCTTCGGCTGCCAGTCTCCCTTACCTTGGGTTACAGGAACAAACCGGACCGGAAGTCTCCGGGTTTTATAGCAGCTACAGGGTTCCTTCCAGGAGCTCTCTCCTTCCTTTGTGCACTCTCTCACCTGGAGGAGTCACTCACAGGCCAACAAGCCTCATGCAATCCAATACTGCATGGCCACAACAACCCATGGGGAACATAGACACAGGCTTCCCCAAACCGGTTCAGCAGTCACAGGATGATCTCACGGTGTTGGTTCTGGAAATGCGTGACAACAATCCACGCAGTAAATTACCCAGACTCCCTAGTTTCGAACGGGTAAAGAGTGAACTGGCCTTTCAGATGGACACAATCTTCTCGGCTCTCAGAACAGAGGGCGTACACATATTTTTGTAGAACAAAAACAGGCTTTATGACTTTCAGAGATGAACCAGGGTATCCTGGCAGAGGTCGTACCCGGTTCCACGCTCAGAGGTTCGGGTCAAAATGGAGAAGTTGTTTCCCCCCGCGGTTCAGCTCGATGATTATATTTGCATGCACCAGGGTTGACACTTGTCATCCTAGGAACTGCATGCGTACCACAGCGTGCATCCTCTTTGCACCTTCCCTCCCTTGCCAGGAACTTAGGATAAACAGAAATGCACATGTCTCTTTTTTTAAAATAATATTAAAATATTACTTCCCAGGCTTAAGCTCCTAGGCTTATCCCCTAGGCTCATCACTCAGCCCCTTTCCCACCTTCCAGCCCCTAGTTCCTTGCCCACTCTGTGGACGCTCAGTCCCCCATCACTCATTCATCGTGGTCGGTCTGCANGGGCCATTTTGAGGGCCTGAATGAAGGTTTTTTGGGATCGAGCTTCTCAATTATGGTCAAAGGCTCTTACTGAGCCCCCAAAATGAATCTCCTCAATGATACATTTCCAACGAGCTATTGTGTGCCCCAAATGGAGATGGTATGCCAAAGTTACGCCCCTAGGAAGTTGATACACCAAACTAACCAAAGCGGGGTTGTAGTGTACCTTTTTCACTACCGAGGTTTCCAAACCTCTCAGTTACCATGCTATACATGAATTTTTACATAATTCATACAGACATTATAAGCACATGCATTTAACACAATTAAACACACGTAATTCTCAGAGTAAAATATATAAATTACTGCTTACAATTAAACAAGCCATAGCACTCAACAGTAATTCATTTACACAGCGGAAAACATGATAATATATACAGCACAATCATGTGGAAATGTGATAAGACATAATTCAGATACTTATCTTTATCAATGGTGGAATCCACCAACCAAATGCAGGCCTTCCATGAACCTCCCATCCGTAGACCGCACTGCTCCTCAACTCAACAGTGGGTCACCCCCGAGCTGGGACTGAGTTCCACCCCAGGGCAAAGAATCTAGACTCAAGCTGAGGTTACAGGGAAAACAATCACTCACAACCACCAGGAAGGAACTCTCTCCCAGGAATATCCCATGCTCACTGCCCACAGACCCTCATTCCCCACATGCCTGTTCCACCCCAGGAGAGTGCACCTTCTCTGTCACCTGGACAGTCCTTCGACTGGCAGTCTCCCTTACCTTGGGTTACAGGAACAAACCGGACCGGAAGTCTCCGGGTTTTATAGCAGCTACAGGGTTCCTTCCAGGAGCTCTCTCCTTCCTCTGCGCACTCTCTCACCTAGAGGAGTCGCTCACAGGCCAACAAGCCTCATGCAATCCAATACTGCATGGCCACAACAACCCATGGGGAACATAGACACAGGCTTCCCCAAACCGGTTCAGCAGTCACAGGATGATCTCACGGTGTTGGTTCTGGAAATGCGTGACAACAATCCACGCAGTAAATTACCCAGACTCCCTAGTTTCGAACGGGTAAAGAGTGAACTGGCCTTTCAGATGGACACAATCTTCTCGGCTCTCAGAACAGAGGGCGTACACATATTTTTGTAGAACAAAAACAGGCTTTACGACTTTTAGAGATGAACCAGGGTATTCTGGCAGAGGTCGTACCCGGTTCCACGCTCAGAGGTTTGGGTTAGAATGGAGAAGTTGTTTCCCCCCGTGGTTCAGCTCGACGATTATATTTGCATGCACCAGGGTTGACACTTGTCATCCTAGGAACTGCATGCGTACCACAGCGTGCATCCTCTTTGCACCTTCCCTCCCTTGCCAGGAACTTAGGATAAACAAAAATGCACATGTCTCTTTTTTTTAAATAATATTAAAATATTACTTCCCAGGCTTAAGCTCCTAGGCTTAGCCCCTAGGCTCATCACTCGGCCCCTTTCCCACCTTCCAGCCCCTAGTTCCTTTCCCACTCTGTGGACGCTCAGTCCCCCATCACTCATTCATCGTGGTCGGTCTGCACCTGGCGGGTGTTTATATTTCATTGATGTGTTGCATACATATAAGTACAACAACAGGCTCCTGGCCTTCAAACACTTAGGCTTCCTGGCCTAACAACTACATAAGTGTAGTGTACCTTTTTCACTACCGAGGTTTCCAAACCTCTCAGTTACCATGCTATACATGAATTTTTACATAATTCGTACAGACATTATAAGCACATGCATTTAACACAATTAAACACATGTAATTCTCAGAGTAACATATATAAGTTACTTTAAACAAGACATAGCATTCAACAGTAATTCATTTACACAGCGGAAAACATGATAATATATACATCACAGTCATGTGGAAATGTGATAAGACATAATTCAGATACTTATCTTTATCAATGGTGTAATCCACCAACCAAATGCAGGCTTTCCACAAACCTCCCAGTCGTAGACCGCACTGCTCCTCAACTCAACAGTGGGTCACCCCCGAGATGGGACTGAGCTCCACCCCAGGGCAAGGAATCCAGACTCAGGCTGAGGTTACAGGGAAAACAATCACTCACAACCACCAGGAAGGAACTCTCTCCCAGGAATCTCCCACGCTCACTGCCCACAAACCCTCATTCCTAACATGCTTGTTCCACCCCAGGAGAGTGCACCTTCTCTGTCACCTGGATAGTCCTTCGGCTGCTAGTCTCCCTTACCTTGGGTTACAGGAACAGACTGGACCGAAAGTCTTCGGGTTCTGTAGCAGCTACAGGGTTCCTTCCAGGAGCTCTCTCCTTCCTCTGTGCACTCTCTCACCTGGAGGAGTCACTCACAGGCCAACAAGCCTCACGCAATCCAATACTGCATGGCCACAACAACCCACGGGGAGCACAGACACAGGCTTCCCCAAACCGGTTCAGCAGTCACAGGATGATCTCACGGTGTTGGTTCTGGAAACGCGTGACAACAATCCACGCAGTAAATTACCCAGACTCCCTAGTTTCTAACGGGTAAAGAGTTAACTGGCCTTTCAGACAGACACAATCTTCTCGAATCTCAGAACAAAGGGCGTACACGTATTTTTGCAGAACAAATACAGGCTTTATGGCTTTCAGAGATGAACTAGGGTATTCTGGCAGAGGTCATACCCGGTTCCACGCTTAGAGGTTTGGGTCAGAATGGAGAAGTTGTTTCCCCCCGCGGTTTAGCTTAGCGATTATATTTGCATGCACCAGGGTTGACACTTGTCATCCTGGGAACTGCATGCGTACCACAGCGTGCATCCTCTTTGCACCTTCCCTCCCTTGCCAGGAACTTAGGATAAACGGAAATGCACATGTCTCTTTTTTTTAAATAATATTAAAATATTACTTCTCAGGCTTAAGCTCCTAGGCTTAGCCCCTAGGCTCATCACTCAGCCCCTTTCCCACCTTCCAGCCCCTAGTTCCTTGCCCACTCTATGGACGCTCAGTCCCCCATCACTCATTCATCATGATCAGTATGCACCTGGCGGGTGTTTATATTTCATTGATGTGATGCATACATATAAGTACAACAACAAGCTCCTGGCCTTCAAACACTTAGGCTTCTTGGCCTAAAAACTACATAAGCCTTCCAGCTTATACAAAAACTTGGCTCACCAGCCTATAGAACACATTTACAATTCATTGCATATATCATGATCTGTAACGGGGCTCGGCCTTGGGGACACTACNCAGTTCCCAAGGTATAACTTTCCTTGGTTTGTGGTTTCTCATGTTGTTGTAGCTTTGCTACCAGTCTTTTGTACTGCAAATCAGCATTTGCAGCTTCAAGAATTTTGTCTTTCAAATCAGTTGTGTACATGCTAATGGTTGTATCATGTAAGTCATGCACTTTTCTACTGAGTGCATCAGCCACCTTATTGTCTTTCCCTTTGATATGCCTGATATCAAATTCATATTCACATAGAAATTCCAACCATCTAATTTGCCTAGCATTTAGGGTTGGCTGATCAAATAAATACTTCAGACTGTTATGGTCTGTTCTCAGCTCGAATTTCTTGCCCATGAGGTGATGTCTCCATTTCCTCAAGGCATGGACAACTGCTGCCAGCTCTAAATCATGAGTGGTATAATTCCTTTCATGTTCTTTCAACTTTCGGGATTCATAACAAATTACAGATCCCTCTTGGATGAGGACTCCTCCCAGCCCTTCCTTACACGCATCCATGCACACTACATAATCCTTACTTGGATCAGAAATCTTTAGGATTGGAGCACTAGTGAGAAGTTGCTTCAATTGTTGAAAGATGCTCTCACATTGTTTAGTCCACTGGAACTTATTCTCCTTCCTTTGCAAGGAAGTGATAGCATGAGCTATCCTTGAAAATCTGGCTATGAACCTCCTATAATAACCTGCCAGACCCATAAAGGATCTAACTTCTGTCACATTTATTGGTGCTAGCCACTCTTGTATGGCCTGTACCTTCTCAGGATCCACAGCGATCCCCTCTTCAAAAATAATGTGTCCCATAAGCTTTTGGTAAAATGAGCACTTGCTCAGTTTTGCATAAATCCGGTGTTCTCTCAACACCTGCAGCACCATTCTAATATGTTGTTTGTGTTCTTCCTCTGTCTTGGACTACACCAAGATATCGTCCAAGAAGACTATGACGAACTTGTCCAAATAATTTCTGAAAACTCCATTCATTAATCACATGAAGACAGCAGGCGCGTTGGACAGTCCAAACAGCACCACAGTGAACTCATAATGACTGTACCTTGTTCTGAAGGTAGTCTTGCTGATGTCCTCATCCCTTATTCTCACTTGGTGATATCCAGATCGAAGATCTATTTTCGAAAATACTTTTACATCCTTCAATTGATCAAAAAGATCATCAATCCTTGGTAGAGGATATTTGTTCTTGATAGTGACTTTATTCAACTTCCAAAAGTCAATGCACAGCCTCAGCGTTCCATCTTTCTTCTTCACAAATAGGACTGGGGCTCCCCACGGTGACATGCTAGGATGAATGTAACCTTTCTTTAGTAGCTCTTCGAGCTACAATTGCAACTCTTTCAGTTCTGGCGTACTCATCCTATAAGGATCTTTCGAAACTGGAGTTGATCCAGGCATCAGATTTATAGAAAAATCGATGTCCCTCTTCGGAGGTAGTCCAGGCACCTCCTGAAACACTTCCTCAAACTCTTTGAGTACCCTGTGGTCTTCCAGATTCGATACCACATTTTGGAATACTTCTTCCACCCTGGCTGCAAATAATTTATAGCCTTTCCGGTAACATTTCTTCAGCTGCATAGCTGATATTTCCCTCACAGCCATGGCTCTGGGAATTCCTTGGACTGTTACCTGATTTCCCTCTTCGTTCAGACATGTGAACCTCTNTCCTTTGCAAGGAAGTGATAGCATGAGCTATCCTTGAAAATCTGGCTATGAACCTCCTATAATAACCTGCCAGACCCATAAAGGATCTAACTTCTGTCACATTTCTTGGTGCTAGCCACTCTTGTATGGCCTGTACCTTCTCAGGATCCACAGTGATCCCCTCTTCAAAAATAATGTGTCCCATATAATGGATCTGCTTTTGGTAAAATGGGCACTTGCTTAGTTTTGCGTAAAGCTGGTGTTCTCTCAACACCTGCAGCACCATTCTAAGATGTTGTTCGTGTTCTTCCTCTGTCTTGGACTACACCAAGATATCGTCCAAGAATACTATGACGAACTTGTCCAAATAATTTCTGAACACTCCATTCATTAAGCACATGAAGACAGCAGGCATGTTGGACAGTCCAAACAGCACCACAGTGAACTCATAATGACTGTACCTTGTTCTGAAGGCGGTCTTGCTGATGTCCTCATCCCTTATTCTCACTTGGTGATATCCAGATCGAAGATCTATTTTCGAAAATACTTTTTCATCCTTCAATTGATCAAAAAGATCATCAATCCTTGGTAGAGGATATTTGTTCTTGATAGTGACTTTATTCAACTTCCAAAAGTCAATGCACAGCCTCAGCGTTCCATCTTTCTTCTTCACAAATAGGACTGGGGCTCCCCACGGTGACATGCTAGGACGAATGTAACCTTTCTTTAGTATCTCTTCGAGCTACAATTGCAACTCTTTCAGTTCTAGCGTACTCATCCTATAAGGATCTTTCGAAACTGGAGCTGATCCAGGCATCAGATTTATAGAAAAATCGATGTCCCTCTTCGGAGGTAGTCCAGGCACCTCCTGAAACACTTCCTCAAACTCTTT
This sequence comes from Picea glauca, assembly GCA_000966675.3. Classification (NCBI taxonomy): domain Eukaryota; kingdom Viridiplantae; phylum Streptophyta; class Pinopsida; order Pinales; family Pinaceae; genus Picea; species Picea glauca. The sequence goes on along the minus strand of JZKD02S0705831.1, from coordinate 51,068 downwards.
GAGTACCCTGTGGTCTTTCAGATTCGAGACCACATTTTGGAATACTTCTTCCACTCGGGCTACAAATAATTGATATCCTTTCTTTCCGGTAACATTTCTTCAGCTGCATAGMTGATATTTCCCTCACAGCCATGGCTCTGGGAATTCCTTGGACTGTTACCTGATTTCCCTCTTCGTTCAGACATGTGAACCTCTTGTTTCKTTCGACAATCTAGAAGGGCATGGTGCTGGTCCAACCATTCCATCCCAATTAAGCAATCATATGAGCCTAAAGATAGAATGTTCAATTCAGCCTTAGTGCTCATTCCTTTCATGTCCACTGAACAGGACTTAACCAATTCAGTGACCTTCCTCTTGGTCCCTGTGGCTAACT
>JZKD02S0705831.1:26620-44349 GCA_000966675.3 Picea glauca | reverse complement strand
TGAACCTTCTTTTAGGTCTATAGTGGTTTCCAAAATGTTTCTAGGTTTTCCTTGGACATCTTCATCATTTCTTGTTGTCTCATTCTTATAAAAAATATCTTCTTTTGTTTTACCATCCTCTTATGATGGTTGAGGTTCCTCTTACTTTTATATTTCCTATATTTAGCACTTACCTTTTTTCACTCTTCATTAAACTATAGATTCATTGGGAAGTTGTTATATTCTCCCCTCCCTCTCTCTAGCTATATGGGTTTGCACTTTCCTAATGTTTTTTGTATTTCCTCCATCACCTCTTTGCATTGGCCATGTACATATTTGTMTTTTCTCATGAACCTCGACTAGAGGTGATTCTTTCAATTTTTGCACTGAAAATTTATGTGTTTTCTCTAGTAACTTCCACCCAATTTTGGGTTAGTTTTGTGTTGTTTTGTTTACCCTTGGGTCTCCCTTTTGTTCACATCATTTATGAAAAGAGTGGATTATTATCTGATGACATCAAATCATGGATATTACTGATCATGAGTGTTGTAAATATTGTTTTCACTGATGTCAAAGACAAGGGGAGACTGTCATTGCATCCATATTGTGAATCAGTCTAGAGACAGAGTAAGTAGAGAATGTCCCTTCATGTTGATGAGTTTATGTGTAAACTAAATAAAGGGCTATGTTTGTTTACCCCGAGTCAGGAACAAAGGCGAGATGATTGTGTGATATTATTCAACCCAAATGAATTTGGGCTACACGGCTATGAGGAGGAATTGTGCGACTAGAAGCTGGACAAGACGACCCCATTGAAAGAGTTGAAGGTTTGAACAAAAGTGAGCCTGGTAAGGGAGGTCTCTATGGCTTAGTTAACCAAATCAAAGAAAACAAGCGACGATTGATTTATCCCACATTCATAGGGAAATTATCTTTCGAAGAATTTATATTGAAAAGGTGCTATCACAGAGTTTGAATGTGAATGCAAGAGTTACAGAACCCTGCGTAAAGAATTAAATTTTAAGTTGTGGGGCCTAACATACTAGAGATCAGAACATCGAAAAATAAATGGGAGTTTTTTCCTAAGGATAAAGTACCAGGGGCCCAGTGGGCCGATCGACTAGTGGCCCAATGGTATACCGAACCAAAGTGGAAGTTTGAAAATGCAGTGTTAAAATCTCGGGGGCCTGATGGGTCGATTGCCCGGTGACTTGGTGGAACTTGTGGGTCAATCATTTGATGACTTGGTGGTTCCGGTGGATCTAGTGGGCCAATCGCATGGTGATCTGATGGTCAGAACATAGAGCGTAGACAAGGTTCCATACTAGATTGGAGTGAAAGAGCAATGTTAATGTCTCGAGGGCCTTGTGGTCGATGCCACATCAATTCCATGACAAAAACCACATCATGTCATCTAGAAAATGTGGAAAGGGTCCACGTGGAGGCCATGTCATCTGCCACATCAACATGGTGTTCTGGTGAATATTGTGAACCCTGCACATGGTTGAATCCTAACCATTCATCTAAGGGTTCAACAACTTAGACCAAAGGACCGGACCAAAGTGAAGTCTGAAAGCGCAATGTTAAAGCCTCGGGGCCCTGTGGGCTAGTGGCTCGGTGAGCTTGGTGGGTCGGTGACCCGATGGTATTGAAGGGCTAGTGGATCGATGAGCTCGATGGGTCGGTAACCCGGTGGTCTCAAAGGCTCGATGGATAACTGAAGTGAGTATCATAGCAATGTTAAAGTGTCAAAGGCCCGATGGGCCGGTGACCTAGTGGTCTCGTTGTCCCGATGGTCGGGACAAAAAATGTAGGTGAAGAAGCCTGGTGCTTGGGTGAATATTGACCGTTCAATAGAAGATCAACGACTGATATCAGATTAGACTCACAGTGGAAGTATGTTCTTGAAAGGAGAAGGTTGGGGGCCCAATAGTATACTAGACCATGCTAAAAGGTTGAAAGTGTGTGTTTGAAGTTACCGGGGGCCCGGTGGGATGATGACCCTATTGGGATAAATAGTTGAAGGTGCAATGTTGAAATTCCAATGGCATGTGGTCTTCACTTAGTGAACCTATGACATAACACCTATGTTCGTGGGATATTAAAGAATACCCATAATTTCACTAGATATTGATAAATACCTCCAAAAATCCCTTTTTTGACCCCCCCTCCTGAATCATCTTTCCAATAAAAGAACCCTTATTTTTACTAGATACCCCTTTTTATACCTCCCAATACCTATAAACCCCCCAATACCCACACCCCCCCCCCAATAACTACAATATATTGACTCTATTTTTCACAATTTAAAAACCCCCTTTATGAATGAATGTGATAAGATATTGATCGACAAGGTGAAGTTCCCGTGCCCAATGGGGCGGTGACCCGATGATCCCAGTGGCTAGATATATCGGATCAAACTCACTTTATTTTATGTGCTTGAAGGGAGGAGACCAGTAGGTCGGTGGCTCGGTTAATCTGATCGACCGATGAATTGGACCAATCGAATCGATGGTTGAGATTTGTTCTTGGTTTGATCCGACAATTGTCAAGCGTTAATGAAAAGGGTGTTGTGTGCACGACCCAAGAGCCTGGTGGCTCGATTAACATTTTACTGGGGACATGAACAAATCAACGATCACAAATTAACCTTGGATGCATCCGACGGTTGTTGAGCATTGAGTTTGTGTTGTGTGTTTCGGTGTCCAGTGGGAAGACCGATGGTCGCAATTTAATCCAAGGTGCATCAAACAGATGATGAGCATCGAAGTTTATGATGCGTGGATGTGAAAAAATCATGTGCGATGGAAGGAAATTGGGACCATGTGAGCATGATGCTTGGTATGTGGACAAATCCTTAGGTGTATGAAATCACGTTTGAAGCTGACCCGATCCATAAAAATTATATACAGTGACTTTTATAGATAACGATGCCATGATCGTTTTGAGTATGCTGTGTGAGTGTGGAAGTATGCAGATGAGGATGAGATCTAAGGGATCAAAAAAATGCTCAAAAATCAAATTGTTCTAAATTGATAAAAATTGGTTTCATTGCGTATATCTCATCCTCATTATCCCAACGCAACTTGAATGGGCTCAAACAGAGTTCATATGAGGAAGTTATTGTGTTCTGTCTGCTTTACCAAACATGCAAAATTTGTTGACTATACAGTCTGTACAGGCTGACATGGAAACTAACTATATAGTCCATACAACTGTACAAATAATGTGGCAGGGTGATGTGGAATGCTGACTGAGCATGTGGTGATGTGGAAGGATGACTGTGTAGTTGAAGACATGGACCAATATTAGGTCGACAAATGGCAATTTCATGGACCAATGTATGGGTGCCATGTGTCCCACTCAAGGGACGACATGTGGCACCCCCTCCAAGTGTAAAATGGTTGGGTTTGGATCCGTGGGGGTCGAACTTGCGGCCTCTGGCGTGGGACAATTCTTCACATAGGCCGGGCCACCAACACACCTACCTTTGTTTCTTAACCCTATAATGGCTTGAATTTTATTTGAATTTGCATAAGGGTTTGGTTCAGTGGGAAAAGGGTCAGGGATAAACCCCAACCATTGGTCACACTCCACAATAAACTTACCATATGACTGATAGGGAGAGGATGTGGAGGTGCTAGCTGACATGTGCATACAGTTAGCCTGACACCTTGGCCACATGGGCCATATGACCTGGAACTCCATCGAAAAAGGGGCTAATCGTTATAACAGTGTGACAAATATGCCCACATTTCAAAACACATGTGGGAACTAGGTTTGGTTATGCAGAGGCTAGGTTTTGCACAATGGGTGCATTTTGGGGAGCAAAGACAACAAGTATTGGGGAAAAACTTCCAGGAAGGGTATTTTCTTCAATTTTTGGCCAAACTAGGTGTAGAAAGAGCTCAACTAGGGGTTTTTAGACATTTTGGAGCCATCTATTTTGCATGTTGAGCATTGTAAAGAATTGTTTTAACACTTTTGAGCATATAATGAAAATTGTATATTAGAATATGGACCATGAGATGTATCCCAAGAGAGGGGTGAACTCCTTTATCATTTTGTTGTGTTATGTGCTTATTTTGATGGTTGTTTATGACTATTTATGCTGTTCATTTTAAGTATAAAAACTCAATATTTTCATGTGCTTGCAACTTGATCCAGTTGCCCAAGACACATGTATTATTCACTTGCAATATTTATACACAAACCTTTATCATTTTCAGATCAAGTTGGTATCAGAGCAAAGGTTTTTGAAGGTTTGATTTGTTTGCAAGTGTTTTGTTTTCTGATGATTAAAAGTTTGAAGCTCACAAGAGGAGAAGGGAAACTTGTAGATCCAAGTTCTCAACTTTCAAGAAGGAGAGCCATTCAATCACCTCAAGCTTAAAGGATGCATTCACCAAGTATGGTTCATGAGGAGAGTCATGAAATTCCTACTTCATAAGAGGAAACTTTCAGAAAATCCTTTTATGATATGACATAAATTGTGAAAGTTTTATATGAGGAAAGGAATGCAAGGTTGCAAGGAGAAAGCTCAAATACTCCAAGAGGTAATGAAGGTAATGATGATAAGACTCCAAAATGGAATGGAGGGAATGGTGATACTTCACCTCCTTCACCTCCATCTTCCACTTCTTCTACCATTTCACAACCACCTTCAAATTCTCCAAAATAACGTGGTAAAATTCCTCCACAAACTCCTCTGCTTAAGCTTGATATTAAGTTTGAATTTCCTATGTACAATGGAGAGGTAAATGTTGAGAAATTGGATAATTGGATTCGTCATATTGAAGTGTGTTGTAGGATACAAAAAATCTAGGATGATGAAAATAAGATTCAACTTGCTTCTCTTCGATTGGAAGGTGCAACACTCATTTGGTGGGAAGCCAAAACTCAAGAGGACATGAAGAAACATGGTAAAGTTTTATCCTCTTGAAATGATTTTATTGTTGCAATTAAAAGACAGTTTTATCCATTAACATACATGCAAAAAGTTATCATGGATTGGAAAAACTTTAGGAAAACTAAAGGGAAAAATGTGTAAATCTACGCTCAAGAATTTAGGAGAAGAGCTCTAATTTTGGGTATAGATTTATCTTCTCAAGAAACTTTACTCAAATACATTGGAGGATTGCATAGATATTTGAGACACACAATTCTCATGTTTAACCCTACAAATCTAAATGAACTTTGTGTACATGAAACTCATTTAGAAGCAAGAGGGAAGAATGCTCCTCAAGAGGGCAACAAGAAGCCATTTTATAATGGAGACAAAGGAAAGAGAAAATTCAAAGGAAATGGAAAGAAGAATTCTTTAGTCAAGAAAGAGGGAGAAAAACTCTCATGTAAACATTGTTCAAAATATGGCCATGATGAAGACCATTGTTGGAAAATTCATCTTGAAATGACACCCAAAAAGTTCAACAACAAAGGGAAACCAAAGACTGCTGCAACTACACAACATGATTTAGGATTTGAGTCTGGAGATGAAACAAAAATCACATCCATGGGTTTTCAAGGTAAGGACTCTATTGCGAGTACTATTTCTTCAAGTAGTAGCCTCAATGAAAATTAACATTAAAAATAAAGAATAGAGATTTTCCACATAAGGGTAATTTCAAAGCATACCAAGATAGATACTATATTTGATACTAGATCACAAGAAAACCTCATTTCTAAAGACATTGTCAAGAAATTGCATTTGAAAACAAATACTCATCCTAAACCATATCCTCTAGGTTGGATATGTGACAATGCCAAACTGCATGTGACAAAAGATGTAAACTTAGATTTTCCATCATTGCAAACTTTATAGATGAGGTAGATCTTGATATTATTCCATTGGATATTTGTGGTATTGTTTGGGGAAGCCCATATTTATATGATAGGAGAGCCATATTTCATCGTCATGAGAACAAATATCATTTGTTTAAAAATGGAGTCAAGTACATTGTTAGAGCACATACCAAGAATTTGAATTTGTCACTTGTAAATGTTGGACAAATGAAGATATTAGTCAATGCTAGTAAGAATTTTGTACTCTTGATGATCAAACCCAAAGACAATGTTGAAAAAGAAGCTTTCCAAGGTTGTGATGCAAAGCTAAAATCTGATTTATATGAGGTTGTTAACAAATATGATGAGATGTTTTAGGAGCCAAAAGGATTTCCTCCTAAAATAGGTATCCAACATGAGATCCAATTGTAGTGAGATTTTCCTCTTCCAAACATTGGCATGTATAGGATGTCAATCATGGAGAATGCTAAAATCAAAAAACAAATCCAAGAGTTTCTTGAAAAAGAGGTTATCATGCCAAGCACATCACCATGCGGGTCACCAATTGTTTTAGTGCCAAAGAAAGATGGTACATGGCGCATGTGTGTAGATTTCAGAGCCTTGAACAAGACTACGGTAAAGAATCATCACCCTCTTCCTAGAATTCATGATTTGCTTGATCAATTGAAAGATGCTAAGTATTTCACTAAGTTGGACTTGAGAAGTGGTTATTATCAGATTAGGATTGTTGAAGGAGACACATGGAAGACAATTTTCAAAACAAAGCAAGGTTTATATGAATGGATGGTTATGCCATTTGGGCTTTGTAATGCTCCTGCAACATTCATGAGAGTTATGAATGATGTTTTGAGGCCTTTTCTTGATGATTGTGTAATTCTCTACTTGGATGACATATTGATATTTAGAAAATCTCATGAAGAACATGTTAGGCATGTGAAGCAAGTCCTAGATGTCTTGAAGAAACATTTTTTTTTTAAAGATGTCTAAATGTGAGTTTGGAAAGACGTCACTTGTTTACTTGGGACATATTGTTGGAGGAGGAGAACTGAAAATAGATCCTTCAAAGGTCAAATTCATTTTAGATTGGCCCGAGCCCAACAATGTAACATAGGTTAGAANACAAATTAAATTAGTGCATCAAATGGTACAAGAACAATTGGAAAAGAGCCAAGCCAAGTACAAAACAAGACATGACAAGCATCGTGTTGATCACACTTTCCAAGTTGGTGATGAAGTTTGTCTTTACATTAGCAAAGAGAGGCTTAAAGGAGAAGGTAAAAAGATGAAAACAATTAGATATGGACCTTTCAAGATTCTTGAAAAGATTGGTAACAATGCCTTCCATTTGGATTTGCCTCCTTATATGCAAATGTATGTAGTTATTAATGCTGAGAATTTGAGATTGTATGAGCCTACTTTGATTGATTATCAAGGAGAACATGTTTAGATTCCTTCAATAGATGAATTCTCATCAGAATATCTTTCAGAATTGCATGAGGATACAATCCTTGACAAAAATATAAGAACTTCAAAATGAGGGAATGTGGAGTAGCTTCATGTTGGTCTCAAAGGAAAAAATCCAAGAAAATCTAAATGGATTGAGGTTTAAAGGGTGAGGGAACTGTACCCTCATCTACAGATTGACTGAAATAGTCTTTTGGAGGTCCAAAAGATTCCCAATGGGGAGGAGGGATCCAAGGGATCAAAAAAATGCTCAAAAATCAAAGTGTTCAAAATTGCTCGAAAATGGTTTCATTGCGTAGATCTCATCCTCACGATCCCAACACAACTTGAATGGGATCAAAGAGAGTTAGTATGAGGAATTTATTGTGTTATGTCCACTTTCCCAAACAAACAAAATTTGTTGACTTTGCATTCTGTACAAGTTGACGTGGCAGTTGACTATACAGTCCTTACGGTCGTACAACTGATTTGGTAGGGTGATGTGGAGTGGTGACTAGGTAGGTGGTGATGTGGCAGGCTGACTGTGCATTTGAAGATGTAGACCAATCTTAGGTCGACATGTGTAAAGTTCGCGGACCAATGTATGGGTGCCACATGGCCCACTCAGGGGCACCACATGACACCCCCTCCGTGTGTAAAATGGTTGGGTTTGGCTTTGTAGGGGTCGAACCCGCGACCTCTGGGGTGGGTAAAGTTTTCACGTAAGCCGGGCCACCAACCAACCTACCTTTGTTTCTTAACCCTATAGTGGCTTTAATTTTATTTGAATTTGCATAAGGGTTTGGTTCAGCGGGAAAAGGGTCGGGGCTAATCCCCAACCCTTGGTCACACTCCACAATAAACTTACCATATGACCAATAGCACGACGAAGTGGAGGTTCTAGCCGACAAGTGCAGACAATTAGCCCGACACCTTGGCCACATGGTCCATACGACCCAGAACTCCGCCGAAAAAGGTGCTAGCCATTCTAACGAAACAAAAAATCCGCCCACATTCCAGAATGCATGTGGGAGCTAGGTTTGGTTACGCAAAGGCCATTTTTTTGCATAGTAGGTGCATTTTGGCGAGCATAGACAACAAGTATTAGGGGAAAACTTCCAGGAAGGGTATTTTCTTCAATTTTTGGCCAAACTAGGTGCATAAAGAGCCCAACTAGGGGTTTTTGGGCATTTCGGAGCCATTGGAGCCATCTAATTTGAATTCTGAGCATTGTAAAACATTGTCTTAACACTTTTGAGCATATAATGAAAATGATCCATTGGAAGTTCGACCATGAGATGTATCCCAAGAGAGGGGTGAACTCCTTTATCATTTTACTGTGTTATGTGCTTATTTTGATGGTTGTTTATGACTTTTTATGCTGTTCATTTTAAGTATAAAAACTCAATATTTTCATGTGCTTGCAAATTGATCCAAATTCCCAAGACACATATATTATTCACTTGCAATATTTATACACAAACCTTTATCATTTTCATATAAGGATGTGAACCTCTGAGGTTCTCATGTGAAAGAAAATGATAGAGAGTAAGATGCAATTGTCTAAGTGAGGTGGGGAGGTGCGAGGTCAAACAAGGAACATCTGAAGTCATGTTATTTGTGAACAGGCGAAGAGTTTGATGGTAATTACAACAAAGAAATAGTAGCATATTTGTGTGGGGGGAAGATTGAAGTGAAGTGATGATTTTGTATTGTTGATAGTTCAAGAAGACCTTGATCTAGATAGAACACTTGAGGAGATTGATGCCTACACCTTACTCAGTCCGTGCTTAGTTAAGGATATCGGTGTCTCCAACAAGTTGGTTCCTATAAATGTTGTAACTGTAGGTTGGTGCCTGCATGTGTTGCTAATTTGGTGCCCAGGTGAAGGGATTGGTGTCTCTTTTAGGTTGGTGCATGTAAACATTGTAACAAATTGGTGTCTGTAATAGGTTGTTTTCTATGAATATATTTTAATAAAATCTTTCCATGGTTTTATCTCATTTGGGTTTCCATGTTAAATTTTTTAGTATTGTACACTATATGATTGTGTATGTTTCTTATTGATGGTAAAGTAATAAATTGATAAGTTTAATACAACAAGAAATAGAAAAATCAGTCTTATATTGATTCACCCCCCCTCCTCTCAATATAAGTAAGTGTGCCAACAATGAGGGCTATTACCCTATCCCACTTTCCAAGATAATTATGTAATAAACCATGATCTTTCTGTTATGTGTGTGACACATGGCCTTACCCGATCCTTTCCACCTTTCCTATTCATTACATATAAAAATGTTGTGAGTGTTGCATAAATGTAAGATATTATCGCCAAGGTTTGTAACTTCTTTATTTCCATCTACTAATTTCCTCTTCCATCATCCCTCCTCTTTGACCAACCAGAATAGTTGTGCACTTCCTACAAATTTTTCCATCCACGGGTTCAGTCTTATCCCTTTTAAAATTCTCCTACCAATGTTACCTCCTCCTTTTTTTTATATTATGTTATGTCTCACATTAAGAAATGGTATGGATCTTTTTTTTCTAACTCCTACTTCGTTTATAAATCTAATGATTAGGGGGTGAAATAGCATGTTGCAAAGAAGATGGGGGTGTCACTCTCTTGTAGTTCAATCCAAATATATTGGTTGTTTTTGGCCCACTTTATTCATGATTATGTTTTCTTAAAGCTCTTTTTTTATAAAGCAATCAGTCCCCCCCCCCATCCTTTATGGTTTTTTGTTGCCTTATTTTGGGAAGTCCAATTTTGTATCCTCGAACCTCTTGGATGTTGCAACTTTTGTGCTCATAGGTGTCAAATGGATCTTGCAACTTTTGTGTCAAATTGGATTTTATTACTTGAGATCATTTTGTTTACAAAATGACATGTTTTATTGATGTGGGTTATGAGAATGAAACTTAAACTTTTGACTATTTTGATTAACTTTAATGGATGTAATGATATTTTTGAATTGGTTTTATATTAATGTTTTTATGATAAGTCCGGATGGATAAAATGTACAATGATATGATGCAGTTCATGTTATCAATTCACATGGTCGTGGAATGTTGAAATGAATATATTTTAGATGCATTAATTTTCATATGCTACTAATGGTTTTCCTAGTGTGACAAGGAATCCACAAGTGTATATTGATGTGGGATTGCACCAACATTGTATGGACTTTGGATTAAGTCATGGTCTTATAATATGTTATGTGATTAATGATATGTTTTTATTTGTCATTATGGAACAATTTGATGCATTTATTTTAGTGTGTGTAGACACAAGGAATATGTGTTTCAATTAGTCTACATGGGTTGTATGGAAGTTGTACATGGTATCATTAAGAGAGGAGGAACAACATTCATGTTTCTACATACTATCACTCCTTTTCCCGAATTTGGGTTTAAAATATCATGATGCTTTTACCTATAGGTTGCACATTACCATGAGGGTAGGCCATGGATTCAGTCACTCATGAGGTTTAGCTAAGGGGTGTGAAATAGGGTGGCATCCTTATTCTTTAGTGACCATTAGTCTCTTAACAAAGTAGTGATACGTTGAATTAATGTGGTCTCATAGTTGACCGTTTCCCACACCAAAGAAATTTGGATGCTTGAAGGCCATGGGGAAGCATGGAACCCTTGATATCGATTATAGTTGTTAAATATACATGAAAAGAGGGTTGGCTAAGCATGTGAAAATATGTTTAATTAAGCATTTGCATTTTATTTAGTTTAAGAAAAGTTAAAATACATGGTTGATTGATTGATTGCGAGTATAGGTTATTAAATTTCATAACTAAGAGAAATAAAATAGTTTGTTTAAAAATTATTTGAAGATAAATGCATTAAGATATGTGCATGAAATAGAAAAGAAGTAATTTTAATTAACTAGAAATTAATTACTAGTGCACCCACAAATCAAGGAGAAAAAAAAGGAACAATGAATTCAAATTCAAATAGAAGTGTGGGAAAAGAAAAGTGAGCTTGTGAGATATTAAAGAGAGTTAATAACTAACAAGAATAGAAACTACATGTGCACCGAATAAAATAGGAAAAAATGAAGAGATCAAAGGAACATCTAGGAGTATTTTGTATTTTTAAATAAGGATTTACTTGTGCATGTGAGGGACACATGGGTGGGTGAATAATAGATAATTAGTTAGTTAAGAAATTACATTTTTGCATGAGATGGATAAGTGGATTGACCGACAAAGCCTATAAAATGAAGGCTTGATCTAGAGGGCTCACACTTTTTGCACCATAATGTTGGATGGTTGTCATAATACTAAAACTTTACATTGATGATTGTTGATGAGTTTGGTCTATTGGAGAGTGTATTTAAGGTGGGAATTTCCTCTCAAGCTTAACAACTTCACTCTCTTCTCATTTTGATAGTTGTTACCTTTCATACAACCCCATTGCAGCTCTGGGGTCCTTGGAGAAGGAGAGTACTCATTGGTGTTGGTAGGGTTGTCAACTGGTGGGCTATCCAAAACTTGACCAATTGAGGTAAGCGAGATTCAGGATCACATTTCAAGTTCCATGAGAAAATGAACAAAACTACAATATTTCTTGTAATTTTAATTTTGAATAATTTATATTTGAGTTTAAAAGGTCTCTTGAAAATAGTGTCTACTTATAAAAAAAGAAACTAGATATAATAATAATTTTTGTTATATAGATTATAGTAACAATTCCCCTGTCATAAATTGTGGATTGAATGGAAATTGGAGTAGTAAAATTTTATGTATAAATATCATATAATAGTATATCTTTGAGCATTGMAATTTTTCTTACAAGTTATATATATGTTTATCAGGGATGATTTTAAGGATGAAAATTTATTTTAAAATGTAGAAACCTTGGCGAATCTTACTAATCATTCATATTCCAACTATAARATGTTGGCGATATTTTTGTAAAAATATTCAAATTTCTAAGGATTTTATATAGTTTGTATAAAATTTTGGCAATTTAAAAGGTAAACTAATTTTATCCTATAGAATTTGGGCGAATCAATTTTAGAATAGAAAATATTTTTTTGGGGAAAAACAATGGAAAATTAGCCCATGAACGAAATTTAGCCCCTAAAATCATCCATGATGTTTATGTGGTGGATTTTTATCCTAATTCCAACCCTAAATTATGGTAAACGATATTCAAGCTCACATTTCAAGTTCCACAAGAAAATGAACAAAACTACATGATCAGGATTTATGAGCGGAACAAAATGAAACCACAGATTTATAATACTAACACAGTGAAAAATAACAGAGATACAGTAAAACTCAGTTTCTATTAAATAAGAAATATGCTGAAAACTGTAAAATGCAGACTGAAAACAAGCTTGCTAGAATGGTGGTAGCTTATCTCTGAGAAGAGATGTGACGACTACGCTCATTCGCAAGAAAATGAGTACAATGAGGCTCTGAAGGAATTTATACAATAAAAATGAATGACAAAACCCTAGACATCCAAAAAACTAACCCTAGGAGATGAAGTGCCAAAAGTCATGTGGGCCCCGTTGGGGTAAATTAGTACATCAACTTCCCATGGTCGTAACTTTTGCATACAATCTTTGTTTAGTGCGCACGATAGCTCGTTGGAAAGGTATTGATGAGGATATTAATTTAGGGAGGTAAATGAGAGACTTTGGTTTTATTTAAGGTTCTTGATTGCCAAAAAGTGTCATTTAGGCCCTCAAAATGGCCCCAGAAGTTCAGGAACCGAAAAACTGCTAAAAATAGTAAGTTTCCAAAAAACCTGTTCTGAGCTAGTTGGACAAGGTGGGTGGCCACCAAGATCCTCCTGGATAAATCCTCCCCCCTTAGGAAGTAATGGAATCAATTTCATTGAGTTCCCCCATAAGATGTGGAAATTTTTGCTGAAGTTGACCCTGGGTGAGCCACTTGCCTTGGTGCAGGAGTTGCCCTGCTTTGACAGCCCGATAAAGTTGGATCCTATGTTGGTGAGTGCTCTTGACCTGTGTGTCCATGATCTGATCAATGGATTCCTATTCCATGTAGTCAGGGTTGATCTTTGTTGGTGTCAACTGTTCTGCTATCTCCGAGGTGTCCAATAATGGTGGAAAATAAGGCTGAAGGAGGTCCACATTAAATACTAAGTGCAAGCCAAGGAATGGGGGAAGGTTGAGCTCAAAAAAATTATCACCCACAACCTTGGTGATGGTGTAGGGTCCATAACAGAGTGGACGAAGCTTCCGATGAGGCCCTGTAAGGCGTTCTTTCTACAAGTGAAACCAAACTTTGTTTCCCACCTAAAACTGGTGTGGCACCCAGTGTTGATCATGGAGTTGCTTGCACTTGGCATTAGACTTCTGTAAAATATCATAAATTTATTGGTGGATGTGTTGGATCCACTCAATGAACCAGGTGGCTTTGTCAGCTCCAGTTGGAGCATGCGACAAGTATGCCTCGGTGGCCGCAAGGGGTAGTGCAACATCCATGGGACCCAATGGTTGCAATCCCAACCCCACTTGAAAGGGGATGTGGCTGGTTGAGCTATGTATGGATCTATTGTAGCTATGTTGAGCATAGTGAATACTCTCATCCCAGGTGAGGGGGTGCTTGGAATTGTAGATGCACAATATGTGCATGATCATCCGATTGACGACCTCGGTTTGGCCATCTGTCTGGGGGGGAAAGGCAGTGGACTTGGTGAGATTGGTGTCTAGCAGTGACCAAAGGCTCGACTAAAATGTGTTGAGGAACCCAAAGTGTACCCACACTCGTTCAAAGAAGATCTTGGTACTGGCCTCCATTGTGATGCTCTTCTTGCAGGTGACCATAATCGCCATCTTGGAAAAGCAATCAACAACCACAAAAACACAGTCATTTCCCCGCTTGGTGGACGTAAGGCCCAACATGTAGTCCATCGAGATGGATTCCCAGGTCATGTCAGGAGTAGGTAGAGAAGTGTACATGCCTTTTTTCTTAATGTTCGGCTTGGAAATAACGTAGACATTGCAGGACCATATATACTTGCTGACATCCTGTCAAAGTTTCGACCAATAGAAATGTCGCTACAACATTGCCACTGTCTTTTCCACTCCAAAGTGTCCTACCACTCGACTATAGTGGGATTCCCAAATTAGCTTCACTCACTCGCTTGACAAAACAGATAGATGGCCCAATTGGCACAACAACCTGTCTTGAAGATAGAAATTTGTGACAACTATGTTTGTGCCCAACATATGTTAGGTGTTGGCGAAGTCAGGATCTGTCTCATAGAGGTGGGGCCACTCGGAGGTCTCATGGCTGCAAAGAATCGAGTACCATGGTGAGTGCCACGACTGGAGGTCGGTTGAGGCAATCAAGGACTCGATTGGTACTTTTTGTTTTATACTTGATGTTGATGTGGAACTGTTGCAAATATGTGGACCACTTCTGATGGCGGTCATTCTGCAATTTTCCTTCTATCTGCATGAACTTCAATGAATTATGATCAGTGTGGATGACTTTCTCCTTCTTGAGAATGTAATGCCTCCACTAACGACAGGCTTACATAATGGATTAAATTTCTTTTTCATATGTAGGATACTTATGGATGACATATGATAGTGTCTCACTATGATAGGCCACATGGTGGTCGTGCTGAGTGATGACTGTGCCCAAAACATAGTATGAAGCATCTGTCTCGATCTAAAAGGGATGTTGCAAGTCAGGTAATGAAGGAATTGGGGCATAGCACAAGAAATGCTTCATATCATCGAACTCTTTTTGTTGGGACAAGCCCCACACAAATTTTTCCTTACCACCACCTCTGGTTATTTGGTTGATGGCCCATGAAATATGGGAGAATCCCAACATGAACCTTCGATATAAATTGGCAAGGCCTAAGAAGCTCCAAATCTCAATGAGTGTGGTTGGGGCTGGCCAGTCACGGATGACTTGGATCTTGGCTGGATCAACATGCACACCATGCACATCAACAATGTAGTTGAGGTACTAGATCATGTCCATGTTGAAGGATCATTTTTCCAAGTTGGCATATAACTTGTGTTGTCAAAGAGTGTGCAAAACTTGTTGAATATGCTGCAAGTGTTCTGCCCAAGTCTTGTTGTAGATGAGGATGTCATCCAAATACACCACCACAAAATAATTAGTGAAAGGCCGCAAGATATCATCCATCATCCTCATGAAAGTTGTTGGGGCATTTTTCAAATCGAAGTGCATGACTAGCCATTCAAAAAGACATTCTTTTGACTTGAAGGTAGTTTTCCATACATCTATTGGTTCTATTGGGACCTGATGGTATCCAGACTTCATATCAATCTTACTGAAGTATTTGGCGCCCTTTTGTTGATCAAGTAGATCGTTGATTCAGGGAATCGGGTACCGGTTCCTATCTGTGATTTTATTGAGGGCTCGATAATCAATGCAGAGTCGCCAAGTCTCGTCTTTCTTCTGTACCATCACGAATGGGATTCCACAAGGAGATGATCTGGGTTAAATGTGCCCCTTTTGGAGAAGTTCTTGGATCTGATGCTTGATCTCCTCATTTTCTCACAGAGAGCAGTGATATACTGGCCCATTGGGTAACGGTGTGTCGTGGATCAGATCAATGTGATGCTTGACCTAACAGTGCAGAGGTACCCTACTAGGTGATGAGAAGA
This sequence comes from Picea glauca, assembly GCA_000966675.3. Classification (NCBI taxonomy): domain Eukaryota; kingdom Viridiplantae; phylum Streptophyta; class Pinopsida; order Pinales; family Pinaceae; genus Picea; species Picea glauca. The sequence goes on along the minus strand of JZKD02S0705831.1, from coordinate 28,481 downwards.
TGTCTTTGTATTCTTCCACAATCTTATCCACTTACTTTTGTTGCATGGAGAGGTCGGCTGCAAAGGCCATGGATGTGGCTACAACCTTTCTCTCACTCTAAGAGTGAATGACAAAGAATACAAAATTCTTGGTCTAAGAAATGACCTTCCTGCATTGCTTGGCAGAATTCAAGGAAATAACACTAGGTGGGACTACCTCAGATATCCTGTACAATTTCATGTTCAAAGTAATAATAACATTGTGAGGCCTATACTCATATACAACATGACATTTCCATAAATAAGGTTGGCCCGAAAGAACATCACAAACTTCAAGGGGAGAAACATCACACAATACCTCATCTTTGAATGGCTTGATGCCATATGACATGCGACACTATTGGATGATGTGCAAATCACTTCCTTGATGGAGCCATCTAATGGTGTAGGGTTGCGCATGCAACATTGTTGGAAAGGCTAGCCTCTTAATGACCTTTTATGAGATGATTTTCTTCTGACTACCACTATCAATGATGAAGTGAAACAGAGTGCCTTTTACCCACACCTGTGAATGAAAGAGGTGCTCACCTTCCTCTGGCTCATCAGGTTCATCGGGTTGGAACTTGGTGGTAGCAATGGTGGCACTAGTTTCTGTGTCAATGATCGATCTCACCTTTTCTGGTTTTGACTCAGAGTCAGAACCTGCATCTGTTTCAGAGGCTTTTACCTCAGCTACCAATGACTTCTTTGAGCGACAATCAATAGTGTTATGTCGGGGGATCTTATGGAAGTCACACCACTTCCTGGTATATTTCTTCATCTTCCCATTGTCTTTCTTTTCTTGCGGCTTGGACTAGTTGTCCTAAGGTTTCCCATGTTTTCTTTGTCCTTTTATTTGCGGGTTGGGGCTTCCCTTTCCCTACTTCTGTTGTGAGGGGTTTCCAGACCCAAACTACCGCGACTTTTGTTTCAGCTTCTGCTCGATTTTGACAACATATCGATAGGCCGCTCCCAAGGATGAGATGTCCAAAAACTACATTTATGTATGGATTTATCTATGCATACCGCCATAGTACTTGATCACCATATGTCGCTAAGAATATTTGATACCCATCTTGGTGCGCAAGGTATGGAAGACATTAGTGAACTCTGACACTGTTTGGTCTCTTTCCTGTCGTAGTATGGTCCATCTTGTATACAAGTTGTCATAAGTTCCAACAAGGTATTATTGTTCATTAATAGCATCCTTGAAGGAACCCCAAGTGGGTGCAACTACAAATAATGTGGATCCCTCTATTTTCTTTTGCTCACAGAAAGTGTCCCACCAAACTTTGACATGGGGGACGACCTTGAGGAGAGAAAATATAATCTTTTCTCTATCAGAAAAGTTGTGGATAAAAAAATACCCTTCTAGAAGATTTAACCATTTATCTACGGCATCAGAATCTATTTGACCTTCAAATATAGGAATTTCAAAGTTGATCTGTACCTTGAAGGGGGTGGTGCTTGTTCGCAATCGTCGAAGGATATGTGCAAAGTTGTCCATCATCTTGTTCCTATGTCCCTTAAGGGATTCCTCGAGAAACATTTTGAAAGGATCTCCTATCCTGCTGTTTTTATTTTCGCTCGCCATGGGCTATTTCTTGGGCGTGCGATATCAATTGTCCTCAAGAGAACAAGCTCGAGACCAAACTCTCTATACCATGACCACGTCGGGGACACACATTAAAGAAAACAACAAGGATCCTACCAGTTTGATACCACTGATCCAAATTTATGAGCGAAACGAAATGAAACCACAGATTTATAATATTAACATAGAGACAAAGTGAACAATAACAGAGATACGGTAAAACTTGGTTTCTATTAAATAATAAATATG
>JZKD02S0705787.1:0-15167 GCA_000966675.3 Picea glauca | reverse complement strand
AATATATTTAAGGATATTCCAAGTTAAATAATCATGTGCATAACTATCCCTTCTTTTAATAAAATCAAAATCAAAGTATCATTTATTTTAATAAAATCAAAATGAACATATTAAATAAAACAACAATTACAATTTAACAAACCAAGAAATAAAATTGAACGGTTGGAATGATTAAATTAAATGAACTTATGAAAATCTGATATAAAGCATGGTTGCCAATCATATACAAATAAAAATAAGAATTGTTGTTTTAAACATTTACTTTAGTGTGTCACTAACACGACATTAAATGATCTTTAGGCTTCTTGGTTGTTTTGATACTAATTCACTAATTTTAGTAGATATTTACCTTTTACATTGAGTAAACAAATAATGACAGGGTACAATTTATGTTATGCTTTTTGTGTTTGTTATCTCAAGCATTTGAAAATATATAATGTTTATCCATAATTTATTATTTTAATAAATGCATTATCTTGATATATATTTATAATTTGTTATTATTGTTAACTTTATATTTTATTCTCCAAAAAAGTTAGGTAACTAGAGTCACCTCCTAAATGTCTCTTTCCCACACTTGTAACTGCCTCAAAATATCAAAATTAGGCCAAGGGTTGGGGGCACCTACACAATGAGCACTAGGATGTACTTGCAATTCTTAAAATATGGAGGAAGACATCTGCATTAATAATATGATGAATGGTCACAAGAGCATAGTAAGACCCCTAGTTATACAAAAGGGGGACTCAAACCCTAACTTGTGGCCCATATTACTTTTTATGGGGTAGTTATTCTTTTATTTAACTAATCACTTTTAAACACACTAATTATCTATACGGGGCCTTGAGGACCCCTTGGAAAGCTTTATTCCAAAACTTGAGGACCAAAGTGTAACTAGACCATGTGTCTTTTTTTCCATGTGTTTCTTTGAACTTTTGCTTGAACATTATCAAATGCATATGCTCAAATTGATAAGAACATTAAGAGTGGGCTTCTTCAATTAATTGAATGAAGTTATTCATTGTGCTATGTTCAAAATGCTCATCAAGGTCATAAGGGTGTTATTCAACAAAGATACTAGGAATTGTAAAAACAAAATATTATCCATGTCGCTATAAAAGGTTGGTTATGACATTGGATGGAACATTGCCAATGAGTTCCCTCAAAAACAAAATCATTCAGCTAGAACATTTTGCTTAATATAAGACTCATCATAACAAGAAAAATATTCATTGAAGAGAAGTTGAGATATCATCTCAACCTCTTGTAAGTATCATAAATATTTTACATAGATATGTATCATATAGGGATCTAGGGGATTCTATTAAGAGAAGCTCAAAAAATGTATCATATAGTAGGAAGAGGTTTGCATAAAATTCTTCACAAATTTATTCTAGACCCAACCATTGCATTTACTTTTCTAATCTTCTTTTATGCTAATTGAAAAAATAAATATATCTTATAATTAACATAGCCATGCTATCCTTGTTGGAATATGTCTTGTTCTTATTTTTTCAAACAAGGTTTGACGTAAACATAAATCTCTATTTCTAATGCAAATTTGATGTTAATCTTTTGGGTATATGTAAATTTGAAACCCCTCTTCACGCATTGAAAAACAACACTTTTTTATATCATTTAAAACTCATGGCAATTCCTCCCTTTCAAAAAGATATTATGGCAGAAGATGAACATCAACTTTCAAAGCATGTAACAATTTCTTTGCTTTATGAATTCTCTTAAAGCCCTCTTTGAATCTACTTTCTAACCATGAAATAACCTTCAATCAGAAACTCCATCTAGAATTTGCACCCAATTGAAAGCATGGTGCCTAAAAGCACTGCTTTTTTGGCAACTCTGAAAGGGCAAATTGTCATCATTATATCTCACTTGGCATTTCTTCATATTCTTTGAACAAATAGTCATAGAAGAGATTTTGATACTATTTTCCAACCAAGAAATAATCACTTGAATTCAACTCCACAATATAAAGTTTTAGCTCTTGCAATATTAAAGCCTTTTTTTGTCACATATTTGATATCAACTTTGATACCAACTCAAGTGTTACAATATCCTAAATGGATTACAATAATAAAGAACAAAGATTGGGCCACATACCAAGGTTAGAATGTGCTTGCAATTCCTAGGAGATGGAAGAAAACATCTCCATTTCACTAGTGCTCAATGAGTAATAAGGTTTTGATTGTATTTATAATAGGATTAATTATTACAAGAAAGGATTTTAAGAGAGATTCAAACCCTAACATGTGCCCCAAGTTATTTTTATGGGTGATTAGGCTCTTAGTTAACTAATTTCTCCTAAACACACTAATTATATAGGAGGCCTTATTTAAGATAAGACCAAAATATGAAATCAACCTTGAAAACATTTTTGCAACAAACATTTCCATTTTCTAAAAAAACTCAATATCATTATCTGATACATAAATCAATTATTTGTGGGTAAAAAATTGACCTTTGCATTATCACCTCTTTCTGAAAAAATGCAAAAATGTAAGTTTTTCATAGCACCACATAAACCAGCAAAATTATACATGGAATACAATCCTACAGTTGTCATTCATTTTGACAAGAAAGAAAAAATTTACTAATGATATTTCTAATAATTAAAAACAAATATGTCAAGATGAAAAGACATCATTTACATATAAATTCCAAACTTTCAACTTTATCATAAGGGGGGTTTCAAGTTTTTCTCATTTATGTATGAATTCCAAGTCTCTTAGTCTCACTTGCATATGAAAACATGCATGTGTCTATATGAATAAGTGTTTTGAAATTTTCAAATATGTTATATTTATTGTTTTCAATTTACTGTTTAATTTTCTATTTTTTATAAATTTTATTGTATTTTTAAATTTTCAATTTCATAAAATTTTACTTTTAATTTTCTATTTTTTATAAATCTTATTGTATTTTTAAATTTTCAATCTCATAAAACTTTACTATTTAATTTTCTATTTTTTATAAATCTTATTGTATTTTTAAATTTTCAATCTCATAAAACTGTTCATTCTACTTTATTTACCATTTTAATAATTTTCAAAAATTAAAATCTCTTCATTATAATTATATGGAGACAATAACCATTACAAATTTTAATACAAAAATAAAACAATATATTATAACATTGCATACTGGGCATTATAATAACAACCATAACAAATTTTAATACAAAAGAAAAACAATATATTATAACATTTAAATTGTAACACAAGAAAAGCAATGCATTATAACATTGCATATTAAGTATTATAATTAGAAATGTAAAACATAAATAATTCTAAATGGTTTTTAATAATTAAAAGCAATGCATTATAACATTGCATATTAAGTATTATAATTAGAAATGTAAAACATAAATAATTTTAAATGGTTTTCAATAATTAAGTTGCATTATGCATAATATTTTTCTTCTCATATTTCATTTTTGCCGAGTGATTATTTCAAAGACGTTTATGCACTCTGCACTCGTTTGTATGCAGTTATGCATTGGTTTTTATGCAAATTTTGTTTAGCTTTTGCTAAATAGAAATTAATTTTAATCTTCATTTGGCCAAATAAATGTAGGTAGTATAATGTAAGGCAAGAGACAATGGTGTATTTTGTTAGTGTAAGATGACACAGCCTTGCATTATAACATTGCAAAATGAATGACAGAAAATCATCGACATTTTTATTGTCATTACTAAAGAGACACAACATGAGTTGTGGTTTATAATTAAAAAGGTCAAGAATATGAGCTATGATATGACAATGTCACAATTAAAGATCCTAGGTTTAGCGCAATTGGTGGATATTGGTGTGCAAAAGTTCATGGTTATTTCAAAATCAATTCTCATTGAGTCCCTTGAGATACCAGCAATTAGTTCTGTTAGCAATTACTACCATTGTCCATCCAAAAAAAACTGGGAAAAGAGGGAATCCACAAGAAACTAGCAAGAGATCAACATCCTCATTTGAAATGCCTATTACAATAACAACTATATAACAAACATAATAATAATAAAAATAATAAATAAACATAATCATACTAATAAATATTAAATATTAGCATAATAAAACCTCATCACCTTCCCTTGTAACTAATCATAAAACGTGATCAATTATTCATTATTCAATACTTTATTATATATATACTCCATCAATCTCATAATAAACCAGAACTGTTTATTCAATTTGGTGTTAGAGCCATTGATTTGAGTGGTTCGTGAATTAATTCCACAGCATATTTTGTATCAACAGTACACACACCACCAGTGACCACATATTTGTGGTCACCGTGGTCATCATCCACCATACGTTATACGTTGCCACCACCTTTTTCATTGCAATTATGTACACTTTATCCCCACATGATCCTTTCATTGCAATTATGTACACTTTATAACCACATGATCCTTTCATTGCAATCTCGAACTCCACGTAAACTTCTTGGCCCCTCATTGTTGGATAAATCTTCCCCCTGCTCTGTCTGCCTTGATATCACCCTTTTGAAATATTGCCCTGTGCCGTGCCCTTCCTCTCTACCAACAGCAACGGATTGTCAATGCTTTCAGTGCAGTCTGCAGGGGGGAATGAAAGAACTTCGCCAAACAGGAAGGCGCAGGGAGAGCAGGGCAAACATTGCCCATGCATTGGCTACTCAAGCGATACATATGGTGATAGATAACAAAGTTTCCCTGTTGCGCTTGGTGCGAAACAACACGGCCCTCCGGCTGAGCTCCAGTGGATTCAAGCCTATATTGGGAACTTAAAGTTCAAGCCTATCTAGGAAGGATCAAGGCAAAAATGGGAGAAAAGGAAGCTGCAATGAACGCACTGGAAGAATTGGTAGTGCGCTTGCCCATGTGCGTCCACTTTCCGGCTGATCCCTTGATCCCTCTACCTGGCCAAGCACCTGGACCTCCAGCAGCCCCAGCAGAACAATCAGGGTCTTTAATTCAAAATTCGGGAATCTGTAGCTAGTTCCTAGGATGGGCGGTAAATCTTGCTTGAAATGTAACAAGTTAGTCTTGGATATGATTGTTTCGCAAAGACAATGAATTCCTTAAGTCTCTTACCGACTCTAGAAGTTTCCTTCAAATATGAACTATTTGCAGGATGGTATTTGCTGCCGCTTTTTGACTGTGAATATAAATTTACCGTTTTGATCAACGAAAAAGAGAATTCTAAAGATTATTCGTCGCAATGATCTTGGCATAAAGGAACTGCGTTGTTTCAATTTGATATTTGCAACATTTTGCCTCGAGATTAGTTGCTATAATACATATTTCACAAATAACTTCATGACTTTATCACGGATACTTGAAATCTTTCTCAACTTTATATTCAAATTGAACATGAATCAAAAATAAATTAAGCTATGGGAAAATCAGTCTAAAATACAAAATAGAGAACCTGTATCAATTACATAATTATATTCTCCACACCAATTAGATATTGAGCAGTGGCATATGAGCAAAAATGATTCTTCCATTTATTTGTTTTCACCGTTTGTAGGCAATGCATATGACATGGCCATATAAAAAACAAAATAACTGAAAGAAATTAATAATTCTCAAAAGAAATAGTACTAATCCCGTTATATCCTAAAATTGGACCATCTTGTCCCTTCTAGAGTTGTGACCGAAGTAGAATCCTTGTCCCAATTAGGTCACATTATGCTTGATAATTAGTTTGACTACTAATCGGAACGAAATTCTGATTTCCTCTAACAAGATGACACATTACCAGATTGCATTTATTTCTCCATTACAAAGGAGACTAGGTCAGCATGTGCTGAAAACAAGTCAGCATGTGCTGAAAACAAACTTCATAATCTCCTAGATGGGAAATAAATTACCCAAAACAGCAAACCAGAACAGCAGAAAACTAAACCTTCAATACATCCCCCCAACTTACAACAAAAGATCATGTCAATCGTAGTTGAAAATTCACAGTTAACCAAGATTGTATCCTGCATCTTGAGCTTAATCTGATCAGCATAAAATGATTTCACAGTGCAAAGGCAGTTGATATGAAATTAAAGCATTTTATGTTCACCCTGTAACATATCAAAGTGGAACATATCAATCAAATTATGTGCATATATTTTATCTATAGAGCACACACTTTTCTGAGAAGGCCATAGAATATCTCAAAGACTGCAAACAATGAGTAGGCACCTGTAATGTGGGAAAAGTCACTGCTTTATGCTGGTCCCTTTATTCTGTGCCTCTCTTGCATAATTTTGAATGATCTCCGCAGATAACTCACTTGCATCCATACCTTGAGCTACTGCAAGCTTTGCCATGGCTTCATATGTTTCCTTTCCAGCAAAAACTTTAAGGGTATATCTAGACGCCTTTATACCTTTCCACCTTTTCACCATTTCTTCTAGCTTGTCAAAACCCTATCCAGCAAACCAAACAAATGAGGCTCTCAAAAGACTTAAAGAAGCCAAAACATATCCTAAGTCTCACATGATTGAACGCTGATCAAAACTTTTTATAGAGTGGTTGGCCTGAAAATCAAGAAAAAAAAATAGATACATGAACCTTGTTCTGGTAGACTCTCGGGAATTTTCATGAAAATAAGCAAACAGGAAAGATACAAACCATTCTTTCTGTAAAGCTGCCAAAAGATTCTCCACTTTGACGCTTTTTCTTCCAAGAATAAAATAGAGGCTCCAGAACTTTTTCCAATTCTTGCACTTTGACCTTGTCTATGAAGGGTTTTGCAAGCTGTGTTTGGTTAGGTGTCCCGCCAAGCCAAATCTAAGTGGTACAACAAATGCCAAATCATCATTATTAACTACAGTAAGAATCATCCAAAGTAATGCAATCATAATTTTGCAGCAATGACCATCAAAGAGCCACCTACTCATTTCCATAAAAAACACGTAGGAAAAAATACGAGGCAGCCTAAATAAAGGAGCTTGATCATCTAGACCATTGGTATAATTTGTCTCCCCTACCTATCTAATAAAGTTATTGTTTTAAAGAGCACATCATGCAAACAAAGTTGAAAGGAACACATCTTCTTCCATTAAGACAGGCAAAGTAGGATGATTTTTATCTTTTTCCTGGAATACATTTGCATAAGAATATGTACAGTTATGGCTTGTAAATCAACTACAGAAAATATATGTTTTCTGGTCCAGTATTTGTTTAATCAGAATCCCCGGACCCTGTGTATTTTGACAAACAATGCCAGACTTAAGTTATTAGCCCTGCTTTTATTCTGCAGAATCAGCTCATGCAGTTGCCAATTAGTTGTCTGCCATTTGAAAACATTTCTAGGAGAAAAAACACATGGCTATATTCATTGGCATTCCAGTTACTACTCTGTTTGTTAGCTTTTGGGATAGCTCGGACAGGTACTTCTCCATTGGCCGTGCCTGGCATGTGGAGGTGTTCAAGCGACACTCTCTAGATTGTTTAAAGTGGCTTTTATGTAATGACTAAAGTGACTTTTGTAAGGTTGAGTGACTTGAGTGATTTAAGTCATCTCAACGAAAGATTAAGTCGTAACCGTTAGATCGTGAGATCCAAGATCTAATCTTGGCCATTGTGATCTAGGGTTAGGGTTTTAGTCACTAGGGGAATATAAAAGCAAATCTAAGGAGAGTGAGAGGCATGCAATGAGTGCATTGCAATGAGTGCATAGGAGTAAGAGGGAGTCTTGCTCATGTACTTGTGTCTGAATGGGCAGGGTTGGGGAAGGGTGCAAGGGGCAGCTAGGGAGATAGCAACCAGGTGGACTAGACTATCAGCTGCAACATTGTAATCCTCTGATGGACCATTATCCCATGACAGGAGCCCAAGATTTTATCTAATAAAATCAAACTCAGAACTGGTTTTTCCAGGGGTGTTTACCCGAATCTTATGTGCAAATGTGTTTGGTTTTTGTTTTATGCTTCCGTTGAGTTTCGTTGATAACCNTTATAAATCTTATTGTATTTTTAAATTTTCAATCTCATAAAACTGTTCATTCTACTTTATTTACCATTTTAATAATTTTCAAAAATTAAAATCTCTTCATTATAATTATATGGAGGCAATAACCATTACAAATTTTAATACAAAAATAAAACAATATATTATAACATTGCATACTGGGCATTATAATAACAACCATTACAAATTTTAATAATAAAAAAAAACAATATATTATAACATATAGATTGTAACACAAGAAAAGCAATGCATTATAACATTGCATATTAAGTATTATAATTAGAAATGTAAAACGTAAATAATTCTAAATGGTTTTTAATAATTAAAAGCAATGCATTATAACATTACATATTAAGTATTATAATTAGAAATGTAAAACATAAATAATTCTAAATGGTTTTCAATAATTAAGTTGCATTATGCATAATATTTTCCTTCTCATGATCTCACATATTTCATTTTTGCCGAGTGATTATTTCAAAGACGTTTATGCACTCTGCACTCGTTTGTATGCAGTTATGCATTGGTTTTTATGCAAATTTTGTTTAGCTTTTGTTAAATAGAAATTAATTTTAATCTTCATTTGGCCAAATAAATGTAGTTAGTATAATGTAAGGCAAGAGACAATGTTGTATTTTGTTAGTGTAAGATGACACAGCCTTGCATTATAACATTCCAAAATGAATGACAGAAAATCATCGACATTTTTATTGTCATTACTAAAGAGACACAACTCATGTTGTGGTCTACAATTAAAAAGGTCAAGAATATGAGCTATGATATGACAATGTCACAATTAAAGCTCCTAGGTTTAGCGCAATTGGTGGACATTGGTGTGCAAAAGTTCATGGTTATCTCAAAATCAAAATCAATTCTCATTGAGTCCCCCTTGAGATACCAGCAATTAGTTCTGTTAGCAATTACTATCATTGTCCATCCAAAAAAAACTTGGAAAAGAGGGAATCCACAAGAAACTAGCAAGAGATCAACATCCCCATTTGAAATGCCTATTACAATAACAACTATATAACAAACATAATAATAATAAAAATAATAAATAAACATAATCATACTAATAAATATTAAATATTAGCATAATAAAACCTCATCACCTTCCCTTGTAACTAATCATAAAACGTGATCAATTATTCATTATTCAATACTTTATTATATATATACTCCATCAATCTCATAATAAACCAGAACTGTTTATTCAATTTGGTGTTAGAGCCATTGATTTGAGTGGTTCGTGAATTAATTCCACAGCATATTTTGTATCAACAGTACACACACCACCAGTGACCACATATTTGTGGTCACCGTGGTCATCATCCACCATACGTTATACGTTGCCACCACCTTTTTCATTGCAATTATGTACACTTTATCCCCACATGATCCTTTCATTGCAATTATGTACACTTTATAACCACATGATCCTTTCATTGCAATCTCGAACTCCACGTAAACTTCTTGGCCCCTCATTGTTGGATAAATCTTCCCCCTGCTCTGTCTGCCTTGATATCACCCTTTTGAAATATTGCCCTGTGCCGTGCCCTTCCTCTCTACCAACAGCAACGGATTGTCAATGCTTTCAGTGCAGTCTGCAGGGGGGAATGAAAGAACTTCGCCAAACAGGAAGGCGCAGGGAGAGCAGGGCAAACATTGCCCATGCATTGGCTACTCAAGCGATACATATGGTGATAGATAACAAAGTTTCCCTGTTGCGCTTGGTGCGAAACAACACGGCCCTCCGGCTGAGCTCCAGTGGATTCAAGCCTATATTGGGAACTTAAAGTTCAAGCCTATCTAGGAAGGATCAAGGCAAAAATGGGAGAAAAGGAAGCTGCAATGAACGCACTGGAAGAATTGGTAGTGCGCTTGCCCATGTGCGTCCACTTTCCGGCTGATCCCTTGATCCCTCTACCTGGCCAAGCACCTGGACCTCCAGCAGCCCCAGCAGAACAATCAGGGTCTTTAATTCAAAATTCGGGAATCTGTAGCTAGTTCCTAGGATGGGCGGTAAATCTTGCTTGAAATGTAACAAGTTAGTCTTGGATATGATTGTTTCGCAAAGACAATGAATTCCTTAAGTCTCTTACCGACTCTAGAAGTTTCCTTCAAATATGAACTATTTGCAGGATGGTATTTGCTGCCGCTTTTTGACTGTGAATATAAATTTACCGTTTTGATCAACGAAAAAGAGAATTCTAAAGATTATTCGTCGCAATGATCTTGGCATAAAGGAACTGCGTTGTTTCAATTTGATATTTGCAACATTTTGCCTCGAGATTAGTTGCTATAATACATATTTCACAAATAACTTCATGACTTTATCACGGATACTTGAAATCTTTCTCAACTTTATATTCAAATTGAACATGAATCAAAAATAAATTAAGCTATGGGAAAATCAGTCTAAAATACAAAATAGAGAACCTGTATCAATTACATAATTATATTCTCCACACCAATTAGATATTGAGCAGTGGCATATGAGCAAAAATGATTCTTCCATTTATTTGTTTTCACCGTTTGTAGGCAATGCATATGACATGGCCATATAAAAAACAAAATAACTGAAAGAAATTAATAATTCTCAAAAGAAATAGTACTAATCCCGTTATATCCTAAAATTGGACCATCTTGTCCCTTCTAGAGTTGTGACCGAAGTAGAATCCTTGTCCCAATTAGGTCACATTATGCTTGATAATTAGTTTGACTACTAATCGGAACGAAATTCTGATTTCCTCTAACAAGATGACACATTACCAGATTGCATTTATTTCTCCATTACAAAGGAGACTAGGTCAGCATGTGCTGAAAACAAGTCAGCATGTGCTGAAAACAAACTTCATAATCTCCTAGATGGGAAATAAATTACCCAAAACAGCAAACCAGAACAGCAGAAAACTAAACCTTCAATACATCCCCCCAACTTACAACAAAAGATCATGTCAATCGTAGTTGAAAATTCACAGTTAACCAAGATTGTATCCTGCATCTTGAGCTTAATCTGATCAGCATAAAATGATTTCACAGTGCAAAGGCAGTTGATATGAAATTAAAGCATTTTATGTTCACCCTGTAACATATCAAAGTGGAACATATCAATCAAATTATGTGCATATATTTTATCTATAGAGCACACACTTTTCTGAGAAGGCCATAGAATATCTCAAAGACTGCAAACAATGAGTAGGCACCTGTAATGTGGGAAAAGTCACTGCTTTATGCTGGTCCCTTTATTCTGTGCCTCTCTTGCATAATTTTGAATGATCTCCGCAGATAACTCACTTGCATCCATACCTTGAGCTACTGCAAGCTTTGCCATGGCTTCATATGTTTCCTTTCCAGCAAAAACTTTAAGGGTATATCTAGACGCCTTTATACCTTTCCACCTTTTCACCATTTCTTCTAGCTTGTCAAAACCCTATCCAGCAAACCAAACAAATGAGGCTCTCAAAAGACTTAAAGAAGCCAAAACATATCCTAAGTCTCACATGATTGAACGCTGATCAAAACTTTTTATAGAGTGGTTGGCCTGAAAATCAAGAAAAAAAAATAGATACATGAACCTTGTTCTGGTAGACTCTCGGGAATTTTCATGAAAATAAGCAAACAGGAAAGATACAAACCATTCTTTCTGTAAAGCTGCCAAAAGATTCTCCACTTTGACGCTTTTTCTTCCAAGAATAAAATAGAGGCTCCAGAACTTTTTCCAATTCTTGCACTTTGACCTTGTCTATGAAGGGTTTTGCAAGCTGTGTTTGGTTAGGTGTCCCGCCAAGCCAAATCTAAGTGGTACAACAAATGCCAAATCATCATTATTAACTACAGTAAGAATCATCCAAAGTAATGCAATCATAATTTTGCAGCAATGACCATCAAAGAGCCACCTACTCATTTCCATAAAAAACACGTAGGAAAAAATACGAGGCAGCCTAAATAAAGGAGCTTGATCATCTAGACCATTGGTATAATTTGTCTCCCCTACCTATCTAATAAAGTTATTGTTTTAAAGAGCACATCATGCAAACAAAGTTGAAAGGAACACATCTTCTTCCATTAAGACAGGCAAAGTAGGATGATTTTTATCTTTTTCCTGGAATACATTTGCATAAGAATATGTACAGTTATGGCTTGTAAATCAACTACAGAAAATATATGTTTTCTGGTCCAGTATTTGTTTAATCAGAATCCCCGGACCCTGTGTATTTTGACAAACAATGCCAGACTTAAGTTATTAGCCCTGCTTTTATTCTGCAGAATCAGCTCATGCAGTTGCCAATTAGTTGTCTGCCATTTGAAAACATTTCTAGGAGAAAAAACACATGGCTATATTCATTGGCATTCCAGTTACTACTCTGTTTGTTAGCTTTTGGGATAGCTCGGACAGGTACTTCTCCATTGGCCGTGCCTGGCATGTGGAGGTGTTCAAGCGACACTCTCTAGATTGTTTAAAGTGGCTTTTATGTAATGACTAAAGTGACTTTTGTAAGGTTGAGTGACTTGAGTGATTTAAGTCATCTCAACGAAAGATTAAGTCGTAACCGTTAGATCGTGAGATCCAAGATCTAATCTTGGCCATTGTGATCTAGGGTTAGGGTTTTAGTCACTAGGGGAATATAAAAGCAAATCTAAGGAGAGTGAGAGGCATGCAATGAGTGCATTGCAATGAGTGCATAGGAGTAAGAGGGAGTCTTGCTCATGTACTTGTGTCTGAATGGGCAGGGTTGGGGAAGGGTGCAAGGGGCAGCTAGGGAGATAGCAACCAGGTGGACTAGACTATCAGCTGCAACATTGTAATCCTCTGATGGACCATTATCCCATGACAGGAGCCCAAGATTTTATCTAATAAAATCAAACTCAGAACTGGTTTTTCCAGGGGTGTTTACCCGAATCTTATGTGCAAATGTGTTTGGTTTTTGTTTTATGCTTCCGTTGAGTTTCGTTGATAACCGAGTTGTGTAGTTAATAAATAATGTGATTTTATTTCGAGTTAATTGTCTAGTGATAGGTTAGGCAGAATTCAACATGGTATCAAAACCGAGCCTCTGAAGGAAACCAGGAACACAGAGATCGAGATTAGCAGCGAGAAATTTTTTATTTCCAGGTTTGCAGTCTGCGGCAAATTGCAAGTGCAGACGCTGCAGGGTAAATTATTTATAAAAAAAAAAGAGCACCATATGCAGTCATACAACATCGTACGAACTGTACGAGTCGTACATCGTACGACCGTCTCTAGAAGAGAAGTTGGTTGGGAGAGTTGGTCGTGTGCAGCAAAGGCGTTGTAAGTAAATCTGTGTGTGGTTGTTGGAGAGATCCTAGCTACAGAGATCAGCCATTGAGTGACGGCTTGGAAAATTGCAGGTCGGGTGACATAATCGTTGGGAAACGCGGGGTGAGTTTGGAGGCGTTGAGCAAAGGAAAGGTCTTCGTGGAGTCGTGCAGGTGGTTGTGGTGTGAGATCGTGCAACAAAGGAGAGATTGCTCTGTGTGTCGCAGGCTGAGGAGTCCGTGAACGGTCAGGCCGACAGCGGATTGGAGCGATGACAGAGTGGAGGCGATCGCAAGGGCGCGTGTGAAGAGGGTCGTCGTTGTTGGGTCGAGAGGACGCTGCAAAGGAGTAGGCCACCAGCTTGGATAGCCAAAGCCGACCAGAACAGCCACGTGAACAGTTGTACGTGGAGTAGCAGAGGCTGGACGGACGTTGCAGAGAAGGCAGAGAGCCCGCGGGTTTGGTGCTGACAACTTAGGGTTGGAAGAGACGTGGCCGCAGGGCAGTGTAAGTTGCGCGGGGGGCATTTGTAGTCGTTGACAGTTGTAGAACGACCACCAACCGCCAAACAGAGCCAGCCAACAAAGAAGACAGTCGCCAGAGGAGATTTGGGCCAGCTGGTAGAGGTAGCCACTGTGTGGGCGGCATAACAAACAGCAAGGAAGCTGCGAGAAGCCAAGCGCAAGGGGGTCGAGTTAGAGCAGTGCGCGGACCTAGCAGGGGTCGGGCAACCAGCTGGGCAGGGGGCAAAGCTGCCAGGCAGCCAAGGAGACAGGGCCCGGGCAGTGGGCAGTCTACCCATAATTTTTCGAGCAGCAGGCAGAGATAATCGGGTAGCCCCTAGAAAAGCTCCGGGCAACCTAGAAAAGGACCTGGGAAGCAGTAGGAGGCTGCGAGTAGCCCTGGGCAACCTTGGGCAGGGGTCCGAGCAACGGGATGGGGTAGTAAGTCCGGGAGGCCAAATTTGAGAAGGTTGTCGAGATGGCAGCATTGGATCATCTCGCCATATAACGGGAATGAGGTCAATATTCCTTAGTGTTTCAGAGACAGTTCAGACTAGCATGTGGGCAGTGGGGTCGACACTATGCATGCATTGAAGAGGGTTGGATGGGTCAGATTCCAACTAGAGTCAGGTGGTTCTCTGGAGGTGGCAGGAGTGATATATGTCCCAAGGCTGAAGTTGCTCTCAGTATCAGTCTTGGAGGACATGGGGTATGCAGTTACGTTCAAGGATGGAAAGGTACGCATACGTTCAGAGGGAGCAGATACCCAGGACGCAGCAGTGAAGTTTGGCATCAAGGAGGGTATGTTGTACATGGTGTTGGAACAACCTGTACTGGGGCCCAAGGGGTTCTTGGATTGTAGATCAAATCAGAGTGCAGCAGAGGTAGCAGGAGAGTTTTCCAGTTTAGAGGGAAAGTTACAACAGCAACATCAGATTTGATGGGGTCAAAGATTGATCCAAGAGGAGGTTCTTCCAGAAGTACCTTCCTCGCTAAGAGAGAGTGTTAGCTTTTGGGGTAGCTCGGATAGGTACTTCCACATTAGCGATGCCTGGCATGTGGAGGTGTTTGAGCGACACTCTAGATTGTTTAAAGTGGCTTTTATGTAATGATTGTTGTTGATTGCAGCTTCATGAGACATCCTCCAGATCATTCTCCTATGGACTAAGTTGAGACATCTGTGAGAGAGAGCCCAAGTGTTGGGCGTGCCCATGTGATGGGTGTGCGTCAAACTCTGGACTAAGTTGTGATGATGTGTGGTCTCTTGCTTTGTACTCCTCTGGACTGAGTTGAGTCAACTTGAGATGGTCCCCTGCCTTGTACTCATGTGGACTCAGTTGAGTCAACTTCAGATGGTACTCCAGATGGTACTCATGTGGACTCAGTTGAGTGATCTGTTGAGTTACACAGTGTTACCAACAT
>JZKD02S0705776.1:4266-15167 GCA_000966675.3 Picea glauca | reverse complement strand
TGTAGATTCATCCATGATGTACCTCTCCCAGTAACCTTCTCACCAATCTCTGACATGGGGAAGGGATTTAAGGAGCGCGAAGGTGATCTTTTCACTGTTGGAGAAATTTTGGACGGAGTAATAACCTTCTAGCATATTCAACCATTTTTCTAGAGCATATGCATCTATCTAGCCTTCAAATAAGGGGATATCAAAATTGACTTGTACCTTGAAGGGTGTCACACCTTCGAAATGGTTTCTTATTGAATATGCCTCGGTCACCGCCATCGGTAGTCTTCGAAGACTCTGAGGGAAGTTGTCATTCATCTCATTCCTTTGTCGCACGAGAGATTCCTCAAGCAACGTTTTGAAAGGATCTCATGCTCTGTCATCTCTCTTTTCTTCTACCATGGGAGGTCATTTGGGCTAGTGAGAGAGGTTGTCCTCAAGTGAAACTAGCTCGAGACCCAACTCTCTATACCCTAACCTCGTCGAGGACCTGCTCTGAGAAATGACAAAAAAAAGACTGCTTTGATACCACTCATTCAGATTATTTTGAGAACGACATAAAGAAAAAAATATAGTGGAGACATAACAAGGAAATACACAGAGAGATTGCAAGAAACACAAAATTATAGTGAAACCCAACTTCTATTAATGAATAAGATAGAAAAACAGTATAGAACACAAATTGAAAGAATGAGGTAGCCTATCTCTGAAAATAAATAGATGTTAGCTACGCTTCATTCACAAAAAACTTTACATCACACTCAATTGCATGCTTAAAGGGCCTCATTCACCTCAATTAAATATGAGAGAGTGAGAGGAGAACAATTCTCATGATGCATGTGGGATAAATTAGTCTAAGTTTATAAAATGTCATAGGCATGTAAAACTCCGGGACTTCCTGAGCGGTCACCCATCCCAGTACTACTCTAGCTCAAGAACGCTTAACTACAGAGTTCTAATGGGATCTAATGCATTAACACTATGTTGTAAGCATGTACATAAGACCACTAAGAAATCATTACATGATGTCTGTAATTAACAAATGAAGATGACATTACATTCCATTCCCCATCAAAAGGGTGAATATCATGGTTTATAAAAACTATATGCTTGAAATATTAATTCAATGGAAAAGGTGGATGGCCACCAAGATCCACCTAAATCAATGGATGCATTGGGTCCATGGAGGGGCACTACAAGTCGTTTGAGTGTGGGTTCGCAAAGGGGCACAACACACCCAAAAGACATGATGTTTCGCACAAGTGACCCTTGGAGTTTCTATAAGAACAATAGAGCACAACCAAAGGAAGACAATAAGATTGGAAAAATATTTGGAGAACAAGTTTGAGGCAATGAATTGAGGCAGAGCTGCCAAGATGGAAGACAAGTAGCTAAGTGTGGGATGCTCTAGGAGGTCTTGGGGAAGTCTGGAAATGCAGGTATGTTGGAGGCATGTGTGAGACATAACCGAAATCTGAGTTAGCTTGGTGAAAGTCTGTGGAAACGAAGAGACAACAAGTATGTGGTCGTGGGCACGTCTGAGGTGCACCGCAGGAGGTTGTGGAGACAGTTGCAAAAGACGTGTGACGAATCTTTGTATGAGTGTCTAAGTATACAAGAATTGCACTAGAATAGGAGTGTGACTTGTCTATAGCCTAGAACAGAGTATGGGTATGATATAGGTGAAGAAACCTAATCTAAACGTAGTATTCTTGATGAGCCAAGTAAACAAGTAAGAACCATTGTGGTGCCACACACTCTCATGAGATGAACAATCCCAAGCTCTGAACAACATCATGTAGGTGACAAAAAAAAGGCTATGAATGTACTCATTTAAAGAGGGGAATTTGTGTAAGGCATTATATGGAAACTCAAACACGGAAACGATATTTTTTTAATACATTGACTAAGAGCTAAAAAAGCTTAAATGTGAAACTTTATGCAAAACTTTAAAGCGATAATAACAATAATCAGGGCCGTATTAAATTTATATTCTGCAAAGATTTAGAGTTAAAATTAACAATAAGGACACTCACCTCTACTGTTTTCTTCAAGATCGAGGAGATTGAGTCCGCAAATCACAAAAACCGGCCAACTTGTCCTCTGCTTTGGCGGTTCTTACCCTGCTAAAAAGTATTTATGCTAAGAAATCCGTGCGTACCCGGAATACAGGCTTCAAAAAAGAGACAAGGTATATCGTTCAACACGCGATCAAGTTCCTCACGTAAATATCTCCAACATGAGTCTTAGCGCGGCCCTTTAGGTCACAAAAGGCACTTAAAAAGGCATCAAAGTGATGAATGAAGTACACTCACTTAAAGGCAGAAAGTTTCTGTACGGCATTATTTGGAAATTCAAACACTAAGAAAAACGATTCAATTCAAATATATTAAGAAATACTATTAATTAAAATATATTAATTAAGAGTCTAAAAATTCAAATATATTAATTCAAATATGTTAATTAAGAGTCTAAAAATTCAAATATATTAATTAAGAGTTTGAAAAATGCAACAGAAATTTAAATTTAAAACTTTAAAAATAAATATTAATCCACCTTAAAAACTTTAAAGCGATAATATCAATAATCACGGCCACAGCGTTACTAATTAAATTTATATCCACACTTTGCAAAGTTTTAAACGTAAAACTATCAATAAAAACAACAAGAAGAACACACCTCTACTGTGAGTCTGCAAATCACCAGAACCGGCAAAATTGTCCTCTGCTTTGCCGGTTTGGCCGTTCTTACTGTGCAAAAAAATATTAATATGTCCATACCTGGTTTACCTATCAGCATAGCGTCCGGAGCTACTAGTTCCAAATTCATATAAGTATAACGCGTGGGATATTCCGTTGATCGAGCGGATCCTGCGCTGGAGTTAGAGGCTATTGATCCAGTTAACTTAGTTAACTGAGCTAATGAACCAGTGAATCACATAATGTTTAAATCCAGGACACCACTGAGTATTGAATTTGAGTATTGCACTGTGGATGAAACACAAATATATATAGGGCTTCATTTCGTAAAAAAGTTAATTTACTTATATATATATTAAAAATAGGTCATCAGTCGATCATAGAATATTTTAGTTAGAATGTCAAGAACCTGTTAAAAGAAAAAAAAAGACCTAAAACTTAATAAATATAATATAATATATTAAGTCTGACTTTTTGTTCCCTATTAATTATGGAAAGCTTAGTGGACATTCTGCCCATCTACCCATGTTAACATACAAAACAAGTTAAAATGATGATAGTAAAGTACTAACTCATAACTCAAAATATGTTTGAAATTTTTTTATTATAGTTTATTTTAAAAAATTCAAATAATTATAAAATATCATAAGAATAAGGTATGTATGTTTTAATAAATTTTAAAAATTAAAATAATCTCTTACATTAATTTGATGTCGAATTTAAAAATGAACTTAAAAATAAATTATTATCATATAATATACTATATATTTATATTATAATATAATTTAATATATAAAAATAATATTTATTTATTATTATAATAATAATAATTATAATGATGCAAATTGAGAAAATGATGACAAATTGACAAAAATATCCCTAGAAACCATCATTGTAATTGACACAAACGTACTTCAATAATATTGATTTTATCTGTGCATCCTGTCCGATCATATTTAACTTTTAGAAAAACATATGCCAATACAATGGCGAAAGCATTACAAAATGACATACAGAGACTGTACAAAATCAGCTCTGAATATCATCCCTTCTCCTTGCGCAAACAGAAACAGAAACAGATTTTGGGTTAACTAACAGATTATTTGCATGTATGTAAATAAAATCGCGTGTAACCTTGGTCAGTTCCTCGATTCGTGGCGACCGAGGCTGAAGAAGTTGAAACGCATGACCAACATCCTTGAAGATCACATGCCTCACGTTCTGACCTGCCCTTTTGAGGGCTTCGAAGTACTCCAAGTTCCTCTCACGCAGCACGTCCCGCTCGGAGACGCAAAGCAGCACTGGCGGCAACAAAACATCTTGTAGACTCAGTGAATTAGGGACGTTGCACGCGGGATGGTCTCTGTTAGCCCCCACGGGAAGCGAAAGTTTCCAGAAGACGTCGATCCATTTCTGGAGTAGAGCCGGGTCGGACGTTTCGCATTCCCATTTGGAGCGGCTCTCTCCACCGAAGAAGGGCTGGATGATAATCGCTCCTCTGATATGCAGAGGCTTCACATCCGTTTTCGCGGCACGCATTGCTACGTGATGAGCGATGTTACCCCCCGCACTGTCTCCGGCCAAGAAGCACCGCGAAAAATCGCAGTACGTTGTCATCCAAGATTCCTCCGGCTCCTTAGGGTTTTGAGTTTGCACTGACCTGACGCTAGCAGCTTGTCGACGGACCCACTCGACTGCACTGAAACAATCGTCGTAAGCCGCTGGGAGGCGATGCTCCGGAGCAAGCCTGTAGCCTACCGAAATTATTACCGAATTGATCTCACAAGCTAATCTACACATGAACGCATGGTAAATGGACCATGCCGGCGAGCCTATCACGAATCCTCCTCCGTGGAAGTATATGACGAGCGGCAACTTCCCATGCCCCCGCTGATTATCAGCCGGAAGATAAAGGCGTGCCCATACACGAGTATCTGCATCTACAACGACATCTTTTGAGGCCACAGGTTCKCCAGGCTTGTCAGAYGGGGGGACATTGGATACAACGTATGAGAACCGCTCTACAGAGCCGTCTCTGTACACTCTTATGAAYCCYTCCAGCTCCTCCTCCGCTGTGCCTGCCTCGTGCAGCAGGGCAGGAGTAATATTTTCCACTGACCTTCTATTGGGGYTTACCGAAACARCATCCATGGTTATTCCAAAAGCCCTTCTGCAGAAGATGTTATGTATGTAATCKGATTGGATTCGTGTTACTGTACGACCGATTMCTCACTCACTCCTATGGAGCGAGAAATGAAGAAATTACACGACCGACTCTGAGTATGACAATGCCTACCATTATGCTGCTGTGTGATGCGCAAGGGCTGAATTTTATAATGACGAGTGGCAGGAGAAAAGCTTTGAAAACCTTTTTACCCACACGTGCCTACTCCCCAATCCCAAGCATGGGCGTTACCTGATTTGTAAAGAGAATCTAAACTGGCTAACCTTTAATACGTTATACGTAATCCTTAACCCTTGATTGGGGCGGACGGGATTCTTATAATTGGCACCGGGATGGTTTTAATATCTCTGCACATCACTTTTTTTATTTTTTTCCACGGGAAATTTTGCCGGGATACTTCTCCATTTCCTTCATTGGGGCGGACGGGATTCTTATAACTGGCACCGGGATGGTTTTAATATTTCTGTATATCATTTTTTTTTTATTTTTTGCACCGGAAATTTTGCCGGGGATATTTCTCCATTTCTTAAATGATATGACATGTTACACTGTCATCCTAGAGATATAAAGCTCGAACCCGTGATCTCTCCTCCAAACCAAAAAAATATGCACAGATCTTGTCGTCTATCCTATAAAGCTTCTCTACACATCACTTAACCTAAAGGAAAACAGGTATTAAATTCATAGAGTTTATTGCTTTGGTTTCTTTTTAAGACCAATTCATGCAGTTTATTGCTTTGGTTTCTTATTAAGACCAACCTGAAATAGCCAGAATAAACCTCCACTAATTTACGCTCTCGTCTCAAACGGCGGCAGATTTAATTACGCTCTCGTCTCAAACGGCGGCAGATTTAATAACGCTTTAAGCGATGGAATTTGGAATTTGATGGTAAATTGTGGGGCAGCAGATTTAATAAGGTTTTAAGTAATGGAATCTCAAACGGCTGCCGATTTAATAAGGGTTTAAGCCATGGAATTTGGAATTTGATGGGTAAATTGTGTTGCTGCAGATTTATTAATGCTTTAAGCCAAGAAATTTGGAATTTGATGAGTAAATTGTGTTTGAAATAGCTGGAATAAATCTCTATTTATTTAGGCATATTGTTAGTTCTAGTTTTTTTAATGCTTTAAGCGATAGAATTTGGAATTTGGAATTTGGAATTTGACTAGTAAATTGTGTTTGAAATAGCCTGAATAAATTTCTACTTATTTAGGCATATTGTTACCTCTCCTTTCAAAGGGCAGATTTAATAAGGTTTTTAGGGATGGAATTTGGAGGGTAAATTGTCCATGATAGTATAATTATAATTTGTTGCTGAAATTTTTTCTATGAAGTTATAAGAATTGTTTGATTTTGAAATTCCAATCTTGATCATTATAGGATGTTGTTCAAACGTTTTATGTTTTTTGAAAATTGATGAGTAAATTATACAACTATGTATGATTTGTTAGATGATTTTTTTTAATAAAGTTATAATAATTATTTAATTTTGAAATTTCAAATTTGAATTATTATTAAGTGTTTTCTAAACTATTTATGTTTTGATATTTTTAATTGTAATTAAGTATTTTAAATTTGAACCAAATCATAATTTTCTGTTATTTAAATTATATTTCTGAATAAGTAAATCCTGTTAAAATATCCTTAAACTACTTAAATTATTTAAACACTCAAAATTATATATCTAATAATTGCTTAACTCATTTTTTGACAAAATTAAATTGATAGGATTTCCAAACCAAAAAAGCCAAAACTTTGAACGTTTAAACTACCGCCCATCGTTCTACATAATTTGATTGGCACAGATTTCAAAATTAGGTAAAATTACTAATACGTACTGATCTGAGAGGGGCAGCTGTTCAACAGAACGTCATAAATTAAAAGGTAAACAGACATCGTGCAACCTTAATCTTTCGGCCACTCGATGTCGGCCGGAATACTGAGAGATGTCAGCAGCTGATTGGTTCCACGTCGCAGCAGCCAGGGCATTGCAAACCAGGTCCAAGTTGGAACGTACATATAAGCAAGTTCTTTGATGATTTCCAGGCCATGGAAATCGAGGAAAATGCAAAAATAGTGTTTTATGGTGTCCGTTATTTCAAATCAAAGGAAAAGACATAAATGCGGATATAACTCTGATCTGACCCATAATTGCTTATCTAAATCTGGTCTGACAATTTTCCTCGAAATGAGATTATACCACCCAATGATTCTAAACTTTAATTACTTATAACATAATCATAATCTATCAGCTATTGATTTTCATTTTCATTTCATTGCAAAATCATTCAACTTTTAGTTGCGCCGAGAGGCGTGAACGTTTTATCTGTCTGAAAACGTATTTTATTGTTCATTATAAATTCGGCACGTCAAATGTCACAGCCATAAAAATGAGCAAATAAATAAAATCAGTTGGAGCAAGTTCTCATAATCTTTTATAGGTTTAGTAAGAATTATATGTAACTCGTCCATATTATAATGCATTTGACATAGTGACTGAATTGTGATGGTTGTTTTAGGCAGTGGTATAAGCATTAGAATCTCAACTTAGTCAGTGTGATAATGAAGAATTTAAACTCAACTAAGTGATTGTGATCACGAGGAATTTAAGCTTAGTGTGATCATGATGATTTTAATTAATTTTATAAGGATCATAGAAATGGGTTGAGGAATGAAAATTGAGACTTAGCCTTTAATCCCTTTTCATAATTACTATCACTTTAATTCCATCCTTTGAAATAAGATTATATAAAAATAATAAAAACAAAATATATAAAATAAACATAAAAAAATCCATAGAATAAGCGGGGCATGTGTACCAAAAGTGAAAAATCATAATAGTGAAATTTCCATATAATAATATGGAAAAAATTTACATTTATGAATTTTCATAAAATACATTTAAAAAAAAACACTGGAAAAGTAAATCATTATTCATAGAAAAATCATAATAGTGAAATTTCCATATAATAATATGGAAAAAATTTACATTTATGAATTTTCATAAAATACATTTAAAAAAAAAAACATTGGAAAAGTAAATCATTATTCATAGAACAATTGGGCTTAAAAGAAGGAAACAATGTAAAATCCCATGACTTGTTTACATATGAGGATGCAACATCACATCTTCACAATTTTAATTAGGGAATAACATTTTATAGGTAGAAAGTGTATAAAATTGTAACTAATATTTAATATTTACATTTAATTAGATGAATTAAAAATTGAATATCAAATTTTAAAGTAGATGATTAAAAATTGAATATCAAATTTTAAAGTAGTTATTTTTATAAGCATGGTGATATAAATCTCATATTTAAAAAATAGTAATGTTTTGTAATTTTAAAGTAGTTATTTTTATAAGCATGGTGATATGAATTTCACATTTAAAAAATTAGTAATGTTTTGTAAGAAGAGCAAAATATATTAGTGGAGAGGAAAATGTTTTTTTTTAACAACTATCTAAATTAAACTCAATTAACATTATTCAAATTAATTATTATTATGTCAAAATAAAAATGAACAATATTTACTAATTGGTATGTTAACTTACAATATTTAAGTATGACAATAAATATATTATTATTATTATTATTATTATCCTTCATATTTTTAGTTCCTTTTTGTAACTTTATTCTTTATAAAGTTATTAGGAAGTGTTACCCCTTCTCGCCTAGGGGTAACTATAGGAGATCATTCTTCATGATCCACATTGCAGACAATGTTCCTAGAGATGACGATGAGCATTCTCCATAGACAACAACACTCGAGATGGCTCCCCCCTCATCATTGCTCAACTCATTCACTTGATCAATAAGTTCATCCAATGATGGTGGCCCAACACACATGAGGTGTACATTAGTAATTGTTTCATACAAAGTGTTACATTTTATGTGTTAAGCATTTAGGTGAGGATCATGGGTTGAAGTTAGATAATGGATCATGATGCTTGGAAGTTGTGTTGTTTTCCTTGTTTCACATTGTTGGCCTTGGAAGTTGTGTTGTTTGCCTTGTTTCACATTGGTGGCCATCATATGTGCTCTAGTAAGTGTTGTCACTCCCAGGGAATAGGGATACTACTAGGACTCCTTGAAAGGAGTAATGTATCATTCCTTCCCATACTTGATATTTTCCATCTTGATTCCTTCTGTTATCCTATCTTTTGGAAGTGGTTGTTACATGTATCCCAAAAAGGTCCATCCTATGAGAAGAAAAGGATTGAATGTGCGAGGTTGATGCAGCTAGTAAAAGAATGGATAATGACATTGGATACAAATGATAAATAAAAAAACAAAGATTAGCTCTAGAGCTCTACCCCCTTGCTATGAGGACATAACCCCAAGTCCTAATGCACTAAATTCATATCAAATTAAAACGACTTAAGGGTATGTGCAAGCTAATGATGGTCTCTCATGACGCGTTAGTGGCAATGCAAACATGGAAAAACAACAATTTGTTAACTTGGATGGATTATTCAAGGTAATTTTACAATGAATTTGAATATGGTGCAAGAAGATGAAATGTAGGAAATTGAATTAGCTTTCCGAATATACACCTTTTATTCATAGAAATTCTAAATAACTATGTGAAATTTGATTTTATTTGAAAAGTGGTATGTTATTTTTCCAGAAAAATATAAGGTATATGTTTTTGTTCATGCAGGTGTTGAGTACCTTAACAATGTAATTTCATTCCAAAATATTGTATAATTGTATAGAACCCATTTTTCTACAATATTGATATTAATATTAATATTGGAAATTTATAATATTTTTTAAATTACGAAACTCAATATATGCTTGAAATTACAACGCCCTTTGTTCATGAAGCTAAGAGGGTCTTAACATGATCAAAATAATCTATTTTCTGTTTAGATGGTATATATTGGTCTCCTCTAGTGCAACATATAACTTATTTTAGAAATGGTCAAGCCGACAAAACGTTATAGCATAAATAAGAGAGATATGTATTCTAGGATTTTGATATATGGGAAGACAAAAATAGATTGAAAATAGTAAACAATATTAATTAAAAAAAAACAATATATTTGGAATCTGCATAGCCAACTCTATCTATGTTTGTAGTTTCGTAAACAACTGAATTGTGTAGCCTATAGAAAAATAACGTCAAAAACATAGATATAGAGAGGTATTCACAAACATCGAGGTTTGTTTTATCAATTTGTAGAAAAAACCACTAGGTTTGTCATCCCAAACCTAAATCTGAGGAAACCAAATCAGCATACACGTATGTTAAAGTTGTCAATCCCTCCAAAAAAAATTTAAATTCAAAATAATGCACACACATTCTTAATAGAACGCATGCGCTTTAGGAATGTGCACACACTCCTTATAGCACACACTCTCTTTAGGAATGTGCACGCATTCGTAAGAGCACACACACACACTTGTATCCTATTTCTTATTTTTCATTCCTCTCTCTCTCTCTCTCTCTCTCTCTCTCTCTCTCTACCCTACATCTATTCCTCTCTCCCCCCCACTTTGAATCCCCCTCCCTCCCTCCCCCCCACTCCCCCCCTTTCTCTCTTTACCTCTCTCTACCTCCCTTCCCTCTCTATCCCCCCCTTCCTCTCACTCTCTCTCTCTCTCTCTCTACCCCCTCTTTGTCTCCCTCTCTGTCCCTCTCACACTCCTATACATGGTAATACCTAGAGATGGAAAGAACTAGACATCACAAGGCATGGAAAGACCTATACCTAGACCTTTCCTTGCCATGCCTCACACTCTCACACCTACTACCTCTCTCTCTCTCTCTCTCTCTCTCTCTCTCCTTGTTGTTAGTCTCACTCTCACTCTCTCTCTCTCTCTCTCTCTCTCTCTCTCTACCCCTATTTATCTCTTTCTCATTCTACCTCCTTCTCTATCTATTTCCATCTCACTCTCGACCTCTCTTATGCTCTTGTTGTCTCTCTCCCTCCCTCCCCTTCTTTCCCTCCTCCCTCTCTCTCTACTCTATCCCTCCATCTCTCCATCTCACTCTCAAGCTCTCCTCTACTCTTGTTGGT
>JZKD02S0705754.1:4569-15168 GCA_000966675.3 Picea glauca | reverse complement strand
GAAAATCATGATATTGTGCTCCATAATTGTATGATAGATACTAGCGTGACAAACAATATCATGCATTTGGCAGTAATGGAGGCACTTGGCATGAACTGTAGTAAGTATTATGAAATAGGCAAAAACATCTATGAAATTGATTCAAGAAAGGTACCGTCATATGGAGAAATTAAGGATTTTTACGCCTGGATTACTGTTGCTCCTCATATTATTACAATTTTCAATATTGTGGTGGTGGATCTTCCTCCTACATATGGAGTTGTCCTTAGAAGAGAATGGTCTTCCATGATGGGTGGATATATAATGAATGATGAAAGTTGTATGATGTTACTTGATAAATATGGATAAATGATCAAAGTTCCTCATGAACCTCGAAGACTGTTTTCCTTAAAAAATAAGGATAACAAACTAATGGAACATTATATGGATGTTGGTATTGGAAACTATACCATCTTGGATATGGAGCAGGTTGAGCATATAAAAAGTGAAGATAACTACTTTGCAAGATATTGGAGGATGTCATTTGGTGGAGATTTTTCAAGCTCAGGGAGCAGAGTTGGGATTGTACTCGAAATCCCTAGAAAAATTGTATACCTACATGCCATCAGAATTGAGATTTATTGCAAAAATAATGAAGCAAAATATGAGGCCTTTATTCAAGGAATGATCCTAGAACAAGAGATGATGATTGAACATTTGATTGTGACTGTAGATTCCAAATTAATAATAAATCAAGTCACTCAGAAATATAAGATTAAAAAGGAAAGTCTCAAATTATATTTCAAAAGAGTAAATGAATTGATGGAGTATTTTTGTTCTTTCAATATTTATTTTATACCAAGGGATAAAAATCAGAAGGTAGATTCATATGCATTGGTTGCTTCATTTTCAAACCCAGATGACATCCAGAGTGAGATGTCTTTTCAAGTAAAAAGAGTGTTTTGACCCATAGTACTAGATAACCAAGAGTATCTCCAAGTGTTTGAAAATGATGAAGACCTAAAGGATTTTCTAGAAAATGAAAATGAGGATGAAGATGATGGAATTTTCTATGTTCCAAAGAATTGTGTCCAACCTGAATCTCTTCTCACAAGATATGATCATACCAAAAATCTCATAGAAGAAGTATCAATCCAAAAATTTCAAGAAAAGAAGAAAGTCAATATTGGGATTGATAGTTCCCCAAAGTACATTAACATGGGATTTGATTGTACATCTAAAGAAGTTGATCAATATATCACCCTTTTCAAATAATATTTTGATGTTTTTTCTTGAAGTTATGATGATCTAAAGGCCTATGTTAAAACAATATTTCAACATATTATCCCATTAAGAGAAGGATCAAAACTTGTCAAGTAGAAAATAAGAATGATGAATCCCAAGTTAAAACCGTTGGTGAAGATCGAGTTAGAAAAATTGAAGAAAGATGGAATAATATATCCCATCAGACATTCTGACTGGCTTTCGAATCTAGTGGTTGTGAGGAAAAAAACTAGGGAGATTCGGATGTGTGTGGATTTTAGAGATCTCAATAAATCAAGTGTAAAAGATAATTACCCTCTTCCTAACATGGAATTCCTTCTTCAACAAGTCACTATATTTTCTTGTATGTCCATGTTAGATGGTTTTTCTGGATACAATCAAGTTTTAGTTGCAGAGGAAGATATACCTAAGATGAATTTTCATAACACCTTAGGAGACATATGTGTATGCTCGGATGCTGTTTGGTTTGAAAAATATTGGAGCTACTTTTCATAGGGTTATGGAACAAGAATTCGAAGGCTTGATAGCAAAATTCATGGTAGACTACCAAGAGGATATAACAGTCCATTCAAAGACAAGAAATGAGCATATCCATCATCTGAGGCAAGTATTTGAAAGATTTAGATTATATGGAGTTTATTTGAATCCGAAGAAATGTTTGTTTTTTGTAACTGAAAGAAAGTTATTAATGCATATTGTGTGAAAATAGGGAATTTATATTGACCCAAAAATGGTTTGGAATATCAATGAAATCAATCCTCCATCTTCTAAAAAAGGAGTCCAGCCATTCTTTGGAAAAATCAATTTTGTGCAGAGATTTGTTCCTGACTACGCGACCATAGTAAAACCAATTAATTTATTGTTGAAAAAGAATCAAAGGTTCGAATGGACTTCAAATACATAGGAAGCATTTAGTAACATAAAAAGGGAAATCATTACAACACTGGTCCTCATTAGTCTAGGTTTCCAAAGAAATTTTATAATGTATTCATTTGCAACATAAAATTTTGTGGTATCACTCTTTACTCAAAGAAATGCTAAGGGTGAAGAGTTACCAACAAGATTTATGAGTAAGACCCTTCATGACTATGAATTAAGATGCCCATAATTGGAGAAGCAAGCCATGTCTCTCGTAAAAGCAGTAGCACACTTTCAGACCTATATTTTAAATTCTCATGTCATAGCATATGTTCCATCCTCTCCAGTGAAGATGCTTTTTAACTAACATTTAAGAGAAGGGAAATGGGAAAATTGGCTGGCAAAAATTCAAGAATATGAAATTGAAATTAAGCCTCTAAAAACAATTAAAGGGAAAGGATTGTGCAAGCTTATTGCACATGGTGATGTTATGAATGGAGTAATTTCGGTTTCAACCGGAAATCCTATATCTAGTTCGGAGTGGTACAAAGACATTGTATTTTATTTAAAGTCTGGGCAATTTGCTATTAGCATGAATCCAAAGGAAAGAAGGGAATTAAATATGAATTCAAATCAAATTGTGTTGATTACTGAAATATTATTTATAAGGAATTATGATGGATGTTATTGAGGTGCATTGATGAAAAAGGGAATTCAAGAATTGTTACAAGAATTTCATGAAGGCATATGTGGGGAAATTTTGCACCTACTGCTACAACACATAAAATAATAAGAGCCAAATATTATTGGCCATCAATTTTCAAGGATTCATATGCGATGGTAAGAAGTTTTATCCCCTGTCAACAATTTTTAGGGAAGATGAAGAGGCCTGAAATGCCTTTGCAACTCATATCTGTAGAACAACCATTCACACAATGAGGGTTGGACATTATTGGACTAATAAATCCAAAATCAAGTAAGGGGACCATATATATTCTTACTACTACGAACTAGTTCACCAAATGGCAAGAAGCAATAGAATTTAAAAAGGATGATTCTGATGAATTGATTAAATTCCTCAAGGATAACATCTTGTCAAGATTTAATGTTCCAAAAAAACTCATTACAGACAATGGATCAATTTTTATTGGGTAAAAATTCACAAAATTTTGTGGAGAGTATGGCATCATGATGGGACAATCATAGAACTATTATCCATAAGGGAATGGCCTTGTCGAGTCTAAAAATAAGACACTCATTCGGATTGTAAATAAAAATATTGATCAAAGTCAGAAAAATTGACACTTAAAATTGACATATGCTTTATGGGAAAGGAGAATGAATCTGAAAGATAGCACTTGGATATCTCCTTATATGTTGAATTATGGAAAGGAACAAAAAATTCAAATCAACCTTGAATTTAATGCCTTTAATTATGCAATTAACATGGAGGATGTTGAAGATATTAATCCTTTGCAAAAGAGATTAAATCAATTGTTCATATTACAAGAAGAAAGAAGTGAAGCTTTGCATAAAATATCACAGAGACAACAAAATGCTAAAAAATACTTTGATCAAAGTACAATGATCAAGAACTTTCAAAAAGGTGAATTGGTGTTTCTCTGGAACAAAGAAAAGTAGAAGTCGTCAATGCATAAAAAATTTGAAGCACTTTGGATATGAAGGGGAAGATGTTAATGTTTCCTGCTAATGGGAAACACCTAAAAAGTTTTTTTTCTTAAGACTCTCTCTTCTCTTTGTACATATATTTTTCATTTTATTTTGTACATCCTCACTATTTTGACTCCATTTCCGAAAGGATAAAACATCTGGTCACGAGATTTTGGATTCTTGACAACCCGCACGGGGTTAGCATCCCACTATTAGAGCTAGTTGTTGAACCCCTTTTTTGATTCCCACCTATATTTATTTTTCCCATTTTTTTCTTACCTCTTCTTTCCCTTTCCCCATCTCTTCCCCCCCTCCCCCCTCTTTTTCCCTTTCTTTTTTATGACAAGTCTAGCATACTTAGTTGTTTTCACTATGTTTTTGGACTTTCGGACGTGCAGATCTTAATACTAGCAAACCTTCCTTTTCATACTAGTCGCCCACTCTGACTCTCCGCCATTACATGTTTCTTCCTTCACATTTTTCGATGCCACATTTAATGTTATGACTATGGACCCAACTACTAAATTTATTGTTGAAAAGGTCATTAATTAATGATTCTTATACTGATGCTAGTCATATTTATTTTTAGTTAATGCTTCTATAAAAGTAAATCTAACTTAAAATCATTTTACTGTGCAAAGTAATATTACAAGAAAATTTGGCCAGCTCCGCAAAGACAGTCATGAAAAAACAATAGTTCTATGGAGATATATTGAACCTATTTGCTAGACAATACCAAAACTATCATTGGTCCCGCTCATACTGGTATTATTCAAATTTATAGGGTAAATAGAAAAACAAGGTGTGAACCTTAGGAATAGTTCTTGCAGGATGTGTTCCAGAAGTCTCTAAATGTAAGGATATTGTCACCTGGTGTGTCAACAAGTTTATTCAAAACAAAAGGGTCATCACATTGCAAAATAGTTCTCCTATTTCATTGACACCTTCAATATTTAGAGAGATGTTGAAAATGTTAGAGTTGAACCTAGTTTATAAAGGGGAGGAAGCCATTAATTTCCTAAAAAGAAAAAATAACGGAATAAAACTTCTTCAAGAATATTTGCAAGACCCCGCATTAATTCCTGAAGATATGTCCAAAATTCAAGTAAGTTCTTTAAAAAATCCTTATAAAGAAATTTCCTAGTGTTTTACTCGAATTGTTGTCCAAGACTCTACATAAACCATTCCCCGTCTTGAATTATATATATTGCATTTCGTGGTTCATGAAAACGCGATATTCAACTAGGCAAAGATTATTTTGAATGAAATCATTACACAATTAACTAATTTCAAGACTGAGAAAAAGTTGTATATGTCATCTTATTTGATATTTTCTATTACATACTGTCATATTTTTTAGGGTTTAAACATTTCCCGAAGAGTGAAAATAAAGGTGGAAATTGTGACCATGTGGTAGCAAGCTCAATGGAGGCATAGAGTAAGCCATCATTTATATGAGTTATATTATTATTTTGTTTCTAAACTCAAGAAGTTTTTATTTGGGGAAGACACTTCCCGACTATCATTGGAAGCAACGACTTTTCTAAAGGGAAAAGGAGTTCTTGAGAAAATGGAGGCTTACAATATGATCAAGGTTTTCTGCTCTATCAAAAAAAATATTTTTCTTCCTTTTATCTGATAAGTTGCTTATCATTGAGATAGCTAGACAATATAAATTCTGGTTCCATACTTTCTCTGAAAAAAGAAAAAAGAAATTCATACCTCTCCCGTGGAAAGTTGGTGAAATTATTCTCCGAGGAATTTCCAAAATAGATGAATATGTTGCTTGTTTCGATCATTCCAACTTGACATTCGCAGAGTAAATCAAGGGTTTCGACCCTAATCATATTTTTTATAATCATCTACTTTAATTTGGGCTCAACCCTGTACTTATAAACTCAGTTGTAAGTAGAGAAGAGGAGAATGACAACCACAATCCGAATAATCAAGAATCCGATAGAGACTGTTATAAGTACCGTAGAGCACCATAAAGAAAGAGGTAAACCCTCGAGTGATAAAAATGTCAAGTCACCAGCTGTCTCTCAAAGAAATTCCCTACCAAAGGAAAATCCTTAGCCTGGGACATCTCACACAAGAAAAATGCAGAGTAATAACTAAAGATATGATGAAGAAAGAAAACCTCGTAAGGGGAACCTGGAGAATCCTCATAAGTTAAAATTTAAGAGAAAAATGACTAATTCACAGTAGGAGGGGGAAGAAACACATGCTCCATAAAATGATTTGTTATTGGATAACATGGATTTGGATGTAGACATTGAAAATATTACTNAATCCCATTCCTAT
The DNA here is from genome assembly GCA_000966675.3 of Picea glauca. Classification (NCBI taxonomy): domain Eukaryota; kingdom Viridiplantae; phylum Streptophyta; class Pinopsida; order Pinales; family Pinaceae; genus Picea; species Picea glauca. The sequence continues at coordinate 9,072 of JZKD02S0705754.1, read as the reverse complement.
GGACAAATGCATTTAATTGCAAAGCACTGTAACATACATTATCATTTTTGAGAAATCCTAGAGAACTAATTTGGGATCAATTTTGAATGTATTTTATAACCCTAAGTCTTGAGTATAAAGTATTTGAGATTGATCTATCATAATCTTCTTTTGAGCTATATAAACAGTACTCTATAAAATTTCTCTTATGCATACAGACCATCTTGTTTTATTTTAAATGTGATCAAAATATTTATTTTCACTATGATGGATGTGAAGAAATTTTGTTTATTTTCTATAATGTGTGATGTGTGAGATTCCTGGTCCACTTCTCAGGAATACTCTTTTATAAATACTTTTTACATTTCATCATTTTGATATTTTTTGAGCATTAAAGTTTGGACTATCTTGATTTAAAATTACCAAGAATATCATAAGCCAAAGAGGAGTAACACCTCTCTAAAAACAAAGGAGGATTCATATCCTCGTGAGGTTTTCGTTTCATTCCATGATGGGTCATTCAAACATCAAAATTTTTTGCGACCATACTGGGGAACAAACTTGAATATTTAGATTTGGTTTTGCATATAAAAATTATATGACTTTGCCTCAGGATAACCAACCCCATTTGGATATCAAATTGAATAACCGATGAAGTATTCTTCATCACTTAACAAGAAGAAGAAAGAGAGATTCTCCGAAGACAAAGAAGAGACAAAATACAAGACCAGATAAATGAAAGACGAGTTCAGGAGCAAGGTAGGAATTGAAGCTGGAAAAATGCAAAGGACCAATCACTAGAAGCAAAAGTAAACGACTGTGTGCATCAGAAACTGGAAAATATATTTTTGAATAAAATAAGAAGATTCCATACATGGCTGAGAGAGAAGAAAGACGTGAAGAACCACATGAAGAAAGATGAGAAGAATGGAATGAAGAAAGACGAGAATAAAGGAGAGAGGAAAGGAGAGATGAAGAAAGGAAAAGATATAGAAATCTAAAAAGGATAAGAGATTATACCATCGACCTGTGAGGTAAACAACATGAGCTTCCTTTTCTTCCTAAAGGTACTTTGAAGACATTTTCTGGAGATGGAACCATTGATGCTAAGAGACATATTGATTTGTTTTTGGATGTTTTTTATTTCCATCTTGTTGAACATGATGATGTGATGGAAAGGTTGTTTATCCAAAATTTATTGGACCAAGCTTATGAATGGTACACCACATTGCCCACAAGTTAGATTGGCTCATTTGATGATCTTGAAGCTATGTTCATGAGTATGTTTTCTCTCCCAGTTGTGTATCACACACTTCCCACTATTTTCACCCAAATTTTTCTAAAGAAAAATGAGAGGACAAGAGATTTCAATCTCAGATTCGGTAAAACACTGAACAAGATCCATTAAGATAAAAGGCCTAATGATACAATAATACTTGGTTGCTATAAAATTTCCATGCCACCCAATGTGAAGTTATCTATTATAACTTCCCAAATTGATACTCTGGATGAAGAAATAACCAAAGATACGGAGATGGAGCAAATAATGATTGAAACAAGAACTGACCCTAAAATTATTCTTGAAAAAGTACAAAGGTATATGGGTAATCTAAACATTGATGATCAAGGAGAATCTAGTTAGAAAAACAATGAAGAGAAAAATCCATGACCGAGTCAAAATCAGACCATAGTCGGGGGATAATTTAAAGGAACTATACTGGATGTGAAGACAAACCCTGTTGTAGCCCATGAGACAAAGAAAATAATCGATACTACATAGATGAATATAACCATTAGACAAATTCATAATGAAATAACAAGATTGAGAAGGAATGATAATTACATGCCTAATCCAATAATGTCAGTCTCAGAACAAATAAGGAACCCTCTGAAAGAACACAGAGCGAGGTTTGAAAATTTTGATAATCGAAAAAGACAGAGGGTCCCCAGACAACCAATTCTAAATGCAGTGGTACTTGATGAACCATACAATGAACAAATAGTTGACCCAGAAAAATATTACATACCAGAAGAAATTTTTGAACTTGTACAGATGGATGGATGCGAGACATCCATGTATGTATTTCAGGAAGGTGAAGATGACCATGTATCGCAAGAAAATGTTTCCCAAACATCATCATTTGTAAATAAGTCCAAGAATAAAGGTAATTCTGAAAAAGATAAAGAAAAAGATAAATATAAAGAGAAAGAGAAAGGTGATGAGAAAGAGAGTGAAAAAAGTAGGGTAAACAACACTGAAGTCAAGAAGCAACACCAGATGCTAAATCCCCTTCAGATGATATATAATTTTGTTGTTGATCTAAGCAAGTTGATGATTACTCTGCCTTTAATAGAAGTGGTAAAAATTCCTCAACAAAGGGAAAACATTATGAAGTTGTTGGATGAGCCAACAAGAAGAATTGAAGCAGTTATCACAAACCCAAAGCAATGTCAAAATAAATCAATAGTAAAATTGAGAGGCAAAGTTCCACCTTTTTTTATATTTCAATAGAAAATCATGATGTTGCGCTCCATAATTGTCTCATAGATACTGGCACAAAAAATAATATCATGCCTTTGGTACTAATGAAGGCACTTGGCATGATATGTGGTAATTATTATGAAATAGGTGAAAGAATATATGCAATTAATTCAACAAAGGTACCGACATATGGAGAAATTAAGGATTTTTATGCCTAGATTATTTTTTCTCCCCATATTTTTACATTTTTCAATATTGTGGTGGTGGATATTCCTCCTGCATATGGAGTTGTCCTTGGAAGAGACTGGTATTCCATGATTGTTGTCTATATAATGAATGACATAAGTTGTATGATGTTACCTAATAAAGATGGAGAAATGATCAAATTTGCTCGTGAACCTCGGAGATTGTTTTCGTTCAAAAAGAAGGATAGCGAACTAATGGAAGATTATATAGATGGTGGTATTGGAAACTATGCCATCTTAGATATGGAGAATATTGAGAATATAAAAAGTGAAGATAACTACTTTGTAGGCTATTGGAGGATGTTTTTTAATGGAGCTTGTTCAAGCTCAGGGAGCGGAGTTGTGATTGTACTCAAAATCCCCAAAAAAATTCTATACCTGCATGCCATAAGAATTGAGTTTCCTTGCAAAAATAATGAATTAGAATATGAGGCCTTAATTCAAGGAATGATACTGGCATGGGAGATGAGGATTGTGTTGGGTATGTGTTATATTCTTTGCATGTGTGTGTATGGGTGCGTCCGATTCGACAACTGCATCTAACGATCCCTCTAGTAGTGCTCTTTGTGTCATGTGTGTCAGGAGCTTCCTAGGGGGGTCCCAGGGGAGGGAAGGTATGACCCCCCTGGTTACGCGCAACGTTCAGCACCGGGCGGTAGCCGGGGGCCAACGGGGTTGGGCAATTTTTTCTATTTTTAGCAGTTTTCTAAATTAATCCCGGATTAAGGGATTAGGGTTTTGGTATCTACATAATACCTAAAAACATTGTATATATTGTATGGTGAATGGTGAAATTTGATATAATGAATATAAGAGAGGTTTTCCTCGGTTCAGGGTTTCCGGTATAAATCTTTGTGTACTATGTGTATGAGCCATTGATTAAATTCTATTTTGCTTAAGAATCTATATGCATTTCTTTATTTCATGGGTTTAAAACTTGCATGTGGTATCAGAGCTCGTTTTTTGCTATAAAGGGACACCTTTGTTATTGAGGGTTTGGCTCAGTCTTGATAGATAAATTTTATCTTGGGTCTGTGATAAACCTGGGTTTAGTGGGAGATTTTGCAATGGTTATTCGAGTGTATAAAGAGGAATGATGAGCTCTTCTAGAATCGAGATAGAGAAGTTCAATGGTAAAAACTTTAAGATATGGAAGCTCAAGATGGAGGACCTTCTTGTAGACAAAGAAAAATGGATCGATGTGGATCCTAGTACATATCCTACTGGTATGCAGCCTACTGGCACACATACAACTGATACACAACCTACTAGTACACAAACTACTAGTACACTACCTACTCGTATGTCAAAGGAAGATTGGGAGAAGTTGGACAAAAGAGCAAGGAGTACTATTCGACTTTGCCTGGTAGATTCAGTGTTTTTGATTGTCTTAGGAGAATCTACATCCAAGGAACTATGGAATAAGTTAGGGAATTTGTATCAATCAAAGTCCCTGGTAAACAAGTTGTTTCTCCGAAAGAAGTTGCATCATCTTAGGATGGAAGATTGAGATTCTATGACAGAACATCTAAATTCCTTTAATACTCTGGTAAGTCAACTTGTCTCTGTTAATATTAGGATTTCAAAAGAAGATAAGTGTATTAATTTTTTATGTTCTTTTCCAGACTCTTGGGATAATCTAGTTGTAGCAATTGGTATTACCACTCAATCTACATTGAAGTATGAGGATGTAGTTTCATCCTTGTTATATGAAGAGATGAGGTGGAAAATCATGGATAGTCATAGCACAAATGATTTATTTGTAAGAGGTCATACCCAAGACATGAATCCTGGTAA
>JZKD02S0705743.1:0-15168 GCA_000966675.3 Picea glauca | reverse complement strand
CACTTTCAGCAGAGCAAAGTCTTCATCAGGTTTTTTACTGTCTTTCTCGAACTGTGTCAACAATTGTTTTTGCTTTCTGTTCTTAATTCTGAGTCTATCAATTTCTTCTAGTGCACTGACCAGTTCTCCTTCCATATCAACCACAGTTTCTTCATCATTATCATCACTTCCTGTGCTTTTATTATCATAATCCTCTTTGGCCATAAGTATGAAGTCATTTACCTTATTTTCACAGGAAGAGTCATTATTGGAGTCTTATGAGGAATTGTCATTATTTGCAACCAAGCTTTTCTTCTTACTATATTTCTTGAATTGGTACTTCTTTTCATCATCAAAGTTCTGGTCCTTTTTCTGATGGGGACACTTAGATGAAAAATGACCTATCTTACCACAATTAAAACATTTGAAGGGAAACTTGCCTTGATATTTTCCTAATCCTTTCTTTAACCTTCTCACAAATTTTGCCTCAATATCATCTAATTCTGAATCACTATTCTTGTCTTCTTTAAAAGATGCTTCTCTAGTACTAGATTTGTCTTTGTTAATTCTCATTTCATATGCAGTTAAAGTTCCTAGGAGTTGAAAATGGACAGAGTTTTAAGATCACTTAATTCTTCTATTGCAAAGACTTTTGGATTAAATTTATCAGGCATAGATCTTAAAATCTTATGAACTAAGAGTGATTCGTCAAACTTCTCACTAAGACCCTTCATGGCATTCACAAGTTCTTCAACTCTTAAAAAATACTTGCTAACTGTTTCATCTTCATTCATCTTTAGTTGTTCAAATTTCAATATGTATGTTTGAAGTTTGGCATCTTTTACTTTCTCATTTCCTTCATAACTGCTAATAAGTTTATCCCACATTGCTTTGGCAGTTTCAAGATGCATCACCTTTACAAAATCATCTTCAGTAAGTCCATTCAAGATAGAATTCATTCCCTTAGCGTTAAAACTAAACTCTAACTTATCGTCCTTGGAGGCTAGCACAACAGGCATTGTATATCCAGTTTCTAGTACATCCCAAACATCAACACCCAAGGCCATTAAGTATGTTCTCATTCTAATCTTCCAAAAGGAAAAATTTGTTCCATCAAACAAAGGGGGCTTAGAGGATGAAGTCCCTTCATGAGTTGTCATGTTTAAGCTTAGAGATCTACCTTTGAATAAAAGGAACCCACTTTGATACCAATTGTTGAAATTACTAAGACAACTGAGAGGGGGGTGAATCAATTGTTATTGTGCTTAAACAATTTTAAGACTATTAATACATTCTTAATCTTTCTTCAAATGATCATCAACATTATATAGCATATGGACAATAAAAGTAATGAGCATCAGTCACATATAATATATACACAGAGACAGATTTTCATGAGGAAACCCATAAACGGAGAAAACCTCTTCTTCTTTGAAATGATAGGCAGTCTTTTAAGTTTTGTACATCATCTATAATTGAGCACCAACTCAATGTGAGGCTGCTACCTCTGTTTTACAAGATGCAACTTGTTTGAGAGCACCGACTCACTTGTTTTTCTAGCACCCACTAGAAGGAAGCACCAACTCCCCTAATGTTCCAACACCAACTAGATGGAATCACCAACTTGCAATTACATAGGCTCCAAATTGTATAACAGAGAACGCTTGTTCTCCCTTGCACCACCCTGCCACCCTGGTTTGTCTGGCTGCAACCAGATGGAAGCTACAACTCCCTCTGTTCAAGCTCTCACTTGAACCTATAAGGAAAAAAGTCCTCCCTAGCACCTCCCAACCACCCTGGAATATGAATGAATAAATAAACAGACAACTACATAGATAAATCGATTCTTACCACTTCTTCTCTCTTCTGTAAATCTGGTCTTCTTCTAACTGTTCTACAATTCTTCTCTTCCTTTATCTGTTCTGCAATTTTTCTCTGCTTCTACTTGTTCTGTCATTCTTCTCTGTTTCAAATCTTTTCCTCATCTGTTACTCTTCTCTGAGTTTTATATCACACTACACACATTTTCAGTCTCACACTGCGCATATTTTCAGTCTCACACTGAACATCCTATGATTTTCCCTTTCTTACAGTTTAATTCATTTTTCGTCCAGAACAACCAACCACGTATAGTCTGTATCTTTTTCTTTTATGCACCACACCCACAGTAGTTACAATTCGAATATTTTGAGGCAAAAGAAAAACTGTCTAAGTGACTGAAACGCCAACCGATCAGGAATCATGAATCAGTTTTGCTAACTGATTCATAACTGATAAATTAACTGTGAGAGAGAATAGTAGCCCTCCGATCATATTCAAGTTTATCTGCACCATTGGATGAACTTTATTAATCTTGCCTTTAAATTGGGTTTCGGCATTTTGACATTCCTATGGCCAAGTGTCTCGACACTTCATGTCGCAATCTTCAAAACTCCGATATAGAGCTTTTTGCGCTAGCTCCTTACTCTATATGACCATGGCCATGACCAAGCGCTTATGCATAAATTTATTTTCTTGAATTCGCATTTTGTGAATCTGGAGATGAGGCATATCGACTCTCCAAGTCGTGATACCCAAAACCCCGAAATGGAGTTTATCTGAACTAACTCCTTCCCTTCTCGTGACCATCGGCGGTGACCATAGGCTGTGCCAAAAGGTGCTTCATATTTCGCGAGTTTATAAACTTCATCGAGTCTGATCGACGGTTGAAATCTCCAAAGATATGACGGTCCATATCTTATCGCAATCTCGCATCTCGCGAGTTTCCACACCATGCTCCGTTGACACCAAGTCAGCGACTTTTCCTATGATTCGACGGTTCAGATTTGATCTTAATTCAATGGCTCGGATCATATCATAATTTCGACGTTCTTGTGGTTATGTTTCTTGCCTCTCCAAGTCACAATTCTTGAAACTCCGAAAATGAGTCGGATCAATGGTCTAGATCACATCTTGATCTGACGGCTGCGATTAAATCGCAATTTCGGTGGTTATCTCTCTTGCCTCTCCAAGTCGCGATTCGCAAAACTCTGAAATGGCATGGGATCAACTATCCATGATCTCGATGAATCTATGGTCCATATCTCATCGTGAATTTTCATCTCGTGATTCCTTCGATGGAGGTTCTTATCACTCCAAGTTGTGATAGGCAAAACTCCAAAATGGATCTTAGATCAACGGTCCATGATATCGATGAATCTACGGTCCAGATCTTATAGTGAATTTGCATCTCGCGATTCCTTCGATGGAGGTTCTTGTCACTCCAAGTCACGATAGGAGAAACTCTGAGATGGAACTTATATCAATGGTCCACGTCTTTTGGTGTATTGATGGTCATGATCTTTTCATGATTTCGAAAGTCTTCATTGTGTCTGCATCGGGATTTCGAGATTTCGTGAACTCGCTTCACCTTACACTTTTAAAGATGGTGCAGATTCTCCTAGATCCTACGATGGTCGATCATCACACTCATATATAACGCCCAAGATCTATCCTCCATATCTATGCGCTCTTCTTGTCTACATTGAGATCTGACAGTCATCGGGAATTATGAATTGTTGATCCAATAATCACTATTGCTGCTCTTCCCCCATTATCACTGTGATGTTGATCATGTTGATCTTTGCCATCGCTATTCTTGCCAACAATCCTCTACATTATCTCTTCTGATCTTATTCGAATCTTCTCTGCAACGTCTTCTCATAATGCCCATCTATTACATACTTTTTGTACTCATGCCATCTTTATTGATGTACTTGCCATCAATGACAAGCATTCGCTGTCTGTTAAATATTTGCCAACAGATCCAACAAAAGGTGCGAGGGGCCACAATCTAAGGCTTAACCTTCGACTACACTCCAACACAAGGGGCATGGATTATATGCAACTTCCTGCCATATGACTCGGGGGAAGTGACCATAACCTAGGCGTGAAAGTTGGGGAGTGGTTTGATGTACATACACCATGTGACCATTGTATGCGGATTGAGGGCCAGCACGCAACCCTTAGTGGTTGGCACTTGGCTTTTTATTTCCATGTGACCATATTTAGGGGGTGCGTCAAAATTGGGTTTATGGATGATATATTAGTGATTTTATTTGATTTATAGGCCTGTTATTGAATATTTTTGGCCATTATTGGGGGATATTGGGCCCTTTTTGAGGCGAGATCTTGGGAGGAAGTTACGATATGGTTACCAACTTTAGATATATAAAACCCAAGCCTTCTTGAGGCCATTAGTAGGAGATTAAAAATAGTTTTATGCTATGGGATTGTTGAGCCAAAGGCCATTTGTTATGTAGGGAAGCTATTGAGGAGCGCACCTTTGCGGACCATTTCTAGGAGTCCCGTTCATCTGATTTGGGTGTCGTCAGTTTGATGGGTTCATGAGATCTGGTAGAACGAGACGAAGTCATTGTTGTAACCTTTTGGAACTATCATTATGTACTTATAAATCTTCAAACAAATATAATAAAATCTCAATGAGACAAGGCCCAAAGACATAGGCGAGATTGTCGAACTCCGTTATCACATTTTTGTTATGGTTTGCTATTTTTTTATGCTTCATTTCAGATATGCATATGTGTTTATCGATCACATTTCTTCTATACTTCTTCCTCTTTCTTTAAGCTTCCTAAATGGTTAATGAACACATGCATAATAACTCAACCATAGTCATTTCAAACATCTTTTCAGATCAGTTATGGTGTATATGGGTATGATATATATAATGAATAAGGATTATATCATATGCTAAGTCAAGCAATTGTGTATGAATACCCATGGTATATGTTAAGAACTCCATAGATGGGTTTATATAGGGGAAACTATTAAAAAATTACATATTTGTTACAAATTGAATGGGCTAATAGTTATATATAAGTTGGGTATTTTGGTAAACAACCTATATAGATATACAATTATAGACATAGTATCAATGTTACATTATGTATGCTACAATTTCTAAATGGATACAGTAAGCAATGCAGACTACAAATATTATGAGCAAACTATATGCTAGTCTATTATTCATAGTTTAATATGCACTGAAATATTTTAATAGCACGACTTAACATAGATACGATAGCTATCTTGATAGAAGTCATCTTATCTACAAAGAGGTAGATTTTTTAATTCAATAACGATGGTAATAAAGTTATGCTGAGACAAAAATTAAAGAGTCAAGGAGATTTAATGTCCCTAACATTTTTTTTTTATTTGGTAAATTTGGGCTACATTACATATGGTATCAGAGCTGAAGGTTACAACACTTGGACCTTAGGGCAAGGCCAATTTAGTTTAGTTCATTTTATTTTTGTTAAAAGAAAAATCTAACAAATTTTTTTATTGTTACAAACATAAAATGTTTTGGTCTGTTGTTATAATGGAAGCACATAATGAAGAGGAGATCAGAATTGAAGAGAATCCCTATCAAGGACCTCCTAAAGAACTTGGAAAGAACAACGAAGGAATTTCAACCACCTAGGTTCTGGAAACAATGAGGAACCTTATCGTGGAACTGCAAGTGTTCAAGGAAGATAATGAAACGCTGAAAAATGCATAGGAATAGCAACAAGAAATAAATGAAATGTTGTTGTGCAACATAGTAACAAAGAAGAGTCCAAAATACAATGACAAGGAGGAGGAAGTCAAAAAAAGAGCCTCTAAAAATTATGGTCATGAAACATAAAACAAGAACAATTCTTCCGAAGTCACACAAGTGGCATCAAACAAAATAGCCATAGGAAGAAAAAGGAAACATGTGGATCATCTAGAAGGTGAATTCAAGAAGATCAAACCATCCACCTTTGACAGAGAATTAGGGATGGGTGAAGAGGTTGAAGCATGGTTATTGAATATAAATAAATACTTATATGTTTATAATTATTCTAGTAACATGAAAGTTAGAATGGCCATTTATAACCTGAAGGGAAAAGCGAGTATTTGGTGGCGAGACTTGAAATTGGCCAAGGGATTAAAAGAGAACTAGATGGAATGGTTAGATTTCAAAAAATACTTCAAGAAGAAATATTTATCAAAAAGCTATTACAAAAGAAAGACTAAGGAATTTTATGAGCTAAGACTCGAACAAATGACCATGGACGATCTGATAAATAAATTTCTCAAATTATTGAGAATTGTTCCATACATCAACGAAGACAAAGTAAAGATAAAACGATTCTTAATCTATATACCACAGTCATACAAGGTCATAATATAATTTCACAATCCCAAAACTTTAAGCGAAGTATTTAGAAAGGCTCGGATGTGCTATGATCATTACAAACAGAGGTTTGAAATTCTCAAGGCATGGAAGAAAAAGAAACAGAACAGAATAAATCAGTGGAAGAAAGGATTCCAACCAACCCCTTTTCGGAATATGGAAAAGAAATTTCAAAAGAAATATTTTCATTCTCACAACCAGAATTACCAAGAGGGAAGTAGACCAATTGATATGGGAGTCAAGAAAGTTGGGGACAACCCCAGGGAACCATTAAAGTGTTGGGAGCGTGGAGAACCTCACTTGATGAGGATATGTCCAAGTTTAACTTCTGCAGCAAGGAATACAATCCATAACCTACAAGAAGCCTCTACAGTATGAGATATGGGTAGAAGCATGCACATGATTAATGCAGTCGTATATGGTATACAAGATTATGATCAATAAACTATCGTGGAGGTTTAAGTCAAAATTCATGATAATAACATTTCTATTTTAATTGACCCAGGAGCTAGTCTGAGTTATGTTACTCTTGGTTTAGTTGAATTAAACAATCCTAAGAATGCAAAGCATATTAAGTCCTAGTTAGTACAGTTAGAAACATGGACTAAGAGAAAAGTGACATATTTCATTTCTGAATGTGAACTCAATTTAGATGGCCAAAGTACAAAGTTAAATTTGAATGTTTTACCTTTGGTATCTTACGATATAATCATTGGAATGGACTCGTTATAGAAACATAAAGTAATTTTGAAATGTTACGAAAGTCACTTACTTATAGAGACGAAAACAACACAGTTAGGACAATACAAGGGATCAGAAAACCAGTTTCAGTTAGGCAGATATCAACCATACAATTTAAGAAATGTATGAATAAGGGTTGCCAAATTTATGTTGCTCGACTAACTAATCTATTAGAAAAGGAAAATAAACCTAGCTTAGAATACTTTGCAATCCTACGTGGGTTTATAGAAGTTTATTTGGATGAAATACCAGAACTGCCTCCAAGGAGAGAGATAGATTTTTCTATCGATTTGCTACCTGGATCTGCCTCAATATCTAAGGCACCTTATAGAATGAGTTTACCCAAATTAATAGAACTGAAAATTCAGCTGCAAGAACTGTTGGATAAATAATATATCAGACCAAGTGTCTCGCCTTGGGGAGCACCGGTTCTTTCCATTAAGAATAAAGATGGAAATTTAAGGTTATGTATTGATTATCGACAATTAAACAAGATCATGATTAAAAATACGTATCCTCTACCCAAAATTAACGACTTGTTTGACCAAGTGGGAGGAGCAAAGATTTTCTCTAAGTTAGATTTAAGGTTTGGTTATCACCAAGTCAGAATAAAGGATGAAGATATAAATAAAACAAATTTTAGAACAATATGAAAACATTATGAGTTTTTCGTAATTCCGTTTGGTCTTACTAATGCACCAACAACCTTTATGTGTTTGATGAATATTATATTCAATCAATTTTTGGATAAATTTGTATTGGTATTTATCGATGAAATTTTAGTTTACTTGAAAACAGAATAAGAACATGAAGAACATATAAAAATAGTATTTCATACCTTAAGGAAACACAATTTGTATGTAAATTTTGACAAATGTGACTTCTACCAAAGAAGAATACAGTACCTAGGACACATGATATCTGAAGAAGGTACTGCAGTTTGAAGCAAACCTATCGACCTTAGGCTGAGATCCGCTCACAAGATCCTTCTTTATCTCCTTTGAGCCGAAGCGGCTCTTTCGATTCCCTGCTAGAATCTCCTTCAAATCGATCCATGGGTCCTTCAGGAATCTCCCCTGTGCGAACAACACTAGGTGTGAGCTCCACCTTCTCCAAGTGACCATAGTGCTATGACCATGGGCCTAACCCAAAGTCTCTTGTCGAAGACTCGCGATCTCATGAGTTCGCTAGTCGAAGCATTCGACGACTCCTTATCCTATCTCATGATACTCGAAATGCCGATACGGGCATGGATCTTCCTCTGTCAGCGCCTTCCGCATGTGACCATCGGCTAGGATAACCGCTATATCCTCTCGCTACTCACCACTTCACGATTTTCAGTGTCCAACCTTAGCTCCTTCCCTTCACAAACCCCCGAGAAGAAATATTAACTTTTCTTCTCACGTTCTCGCTACTCTCAACTATGTGAGTTGAAGGGTTGAGTCTTTGTGCTCTTATCTCATGAATCCCTGAGACGTGAGAAGTCAATGGACTGTTGACCCCCTTCTCTAGGTGACGCGTGTCTCTCTATCTATCACATGGTCCCCACCTTATGGTTCTTCCATGTGTTCTCTCATGCTCAGCTCTCGGCACTTCACGAATCGTGAAGTCGAAAACAACTCCTCTCAACCTTTGAACCCCCGAATGCACGATACGCACGATGAGGTTCTGATCCAATGGTCCTCCCGCAACCTAGATCCAATGGCTGTCTTTGCTCGTCGTGATTTTGCAACTTCACAACTTGGAGCACCCAACTTTTGGGCTCTCACCTTGCGAACCTCCGATTTCGCGAGACCCGAATCCTGGATCTCTTTGGCGCTTCACCGACTCCGTGATTGCTATAACCTATCCTCCTCAAATGGATGGCCCTAATTCTCTCACGACTTCGCCGCTCATGACTTGGAGCACCCAAATCCTGGGCTCTCACCTTGCGAACCTTTGAGTTCGCAAGATCCCTTGATCTTTGCCACCAGTCCTCCTCAGATGGACGGTCCTGATTCTCTCGTGACTTCGCCACTCGCGAATTCGAAAGACTTCCCTTTCTGACCTTCGATGTCTAAATCCCTGATAGAGAGGATTCTATAAAACGTGTCCTTCTAATCAGACGAATCATATTTTCTCGATACTTCGCTACTCGTGAAGTCAATATGCTCACTTTTGTGAGTCCTGGTGCCCGAATCTCTGAAATGGATGATTCTGCGACAAGCATCCTCCTACAGATGGACAACTCAGATCTATTTCACCTTGTTGCAATTTCTGAGGTCGAGTACCCGGACTCTCGTCCTCCGAATCCTCGAAATCTTGAATGCCAATATCCTGATACAAACTCCTTCGGGACTTTCGTTCTTCTTACGAGGATTTAAACCTCGAGCTCCTTTTGACAGATCCAACGGATGTTAGCTGTTTAGACCAAGATCTGAGGGCTCAGAACTGTCTTTCCATTTTCACCTTACCTACGCTTCCTGGACACGAATCCACGATCTAGATTCTCTCGGCTGATCCGATGGTAGTTGTTGCTCCTCCTGAGCTTTGGCTCTTTTCTTCCAACACTTGGAAGAATTTCAAATTATCGAGGGCCTCGACCTTTGCTCCTTTTCCTCTACGATCTCTGTGACTTGAGTCCTCTCTTGCACGTATAAAAATTCTATCCCTCCTGAGCTTCGGGAACTTTGAACTCTTTTAGAGAGTTCTCTGGCCCCTGCACTCCTTGCAGCTGTGGCTCCGTGCACTAAAAAAACACTATTCCTCCTGAGCTTTACTCTCGAATCCTTGAGGGATTCTATGACTTATGCGCTTCTATAAAGTCTTTGCACGCACAGTGCAATCCGTCTGAGCTTCTCAAATACTCAGACCCCTAAGGGATTTTATCCTTTTTTCCCTTCTCCTTCATATGGAGAATACAATGCCCTCCTGGCACTCTTCAGCTCATGCAACCTGATTGTTGAGTCCTTCAGCGTGTTCAATAACCTTGCGAAGATCTTTCAGTGGATTCTTCCTTAAATCACAAAACTCAAAGAGTTATTTTCCTCTCTGTGCCTATCTACACATCTACTCAATGCCCACCTGGCAGAGTATCTTCTTATGAAACATCCAATAGTTTTGTTCTCTCTTGTGCACCCTATGCACCTGTTCAATGCCCTCCTGGAAGAGCTCTTAGAATCCTTAGTGATTCTGACTTCACTTGAACTCGCAGCAGAGTTCCCGCTCTGTGCACTTCTTGCACTGGCTCAATGCCCACTTGGCAGAGCTATACAGAACTCCTCAGAGATTCTATCTGCAATTGTGTTCCTCCTACACAGAATTCCCTCCTGAGGTATTCAGCAACCTCAAAGGTCTTCCTCTGAATTGATGATTTCAGCTTCTGTTCCCACCTGGCACACCTTTGTCTGAATCCACAGAGTTCAGAAGTGCTTTAGTGCACTGGCTATCAGAGCCCGTAGTTTTCTATCACACCCTCCTAGTATGAAGCCTCAAAGACCTCTCAATCCTGAAATCAACAACCTGCAAATGTACAATCACAACATACATTCACAGCATAAATAGAACACTCACAAACATTCATTCAACACCGAATACATGAAGGAAAAACTGCTTCTGTTTGTATTAATGGAAAATGCATGTTTTTACAAGGTGTTCTCGAGCTTGGACTATAATAGAGTCTCATCTCTTTCTCTTACACTTTTCACTCCCTCTTATGCACCTCTAACTAAGTACTAAATGAGATTGAAATTGATCTTTTTACAAGAGGGGCTCTTCGAGCTCTTCCCTCCAATCTACCTACCCTATTCAATAGCATTGAATGGGCTATCTAGTCCTCAAATCAGATCTAGATATCAGCCTTACAAACATTTAAAGGCCTACCTACACTAATTCCTATGCAAAAGAACGACCTCACGACTCAACAGCCTAAACATTAAATTACATTCAAATTCAAAATGGAAGATGAGGGTTGCGACTCTCTTCAGCTTTGAATGCATGCATTGACATGGCTGGCTGGTTGGCTGGATGACGTGGAGAGATGCTCCTGCATCATACTCCTTAGCTGAAAAATTCATGAGCTCCTTCTCATGAGCTCCCTCTCTCAACTTTGGAAATCCTCCTGGATCCCAAACAAATTTCTGGAGTTGTTCATTTGCTCCATCTCCCTGCTACTATTGTTGTTGTTGCTATGCTACTGCTTCTTCTTCTTCTTCTCTGCTCAGCTTCTCCTCGCTGGCAGTCTCTGCTGACTTGATCATCATCTCTCTGATCTTCTCGATCACTTCATCTAGCTACTCTAGTGGCTATCTCTACTCATGCAATCTCCTCAACTGCATTTATTTTCTTTAAATGGGTAGATCACTGTGATCTCCCATGATTCCTTCATATTCATCATCTTCTTCTGTGGCCTTAACTTTCCACCCTCCTATAGAGTTCATATCTACAGTCTTCTCTTGACTGACCTATTGTTCAATCACCTTCTTTGACAGCTCAACTTCTGCCAGTTTTCTTACTGGCTTTGGATTGATCAGCCAATCCTCCAACATCTCCAGCTCCATCTCCCATGGACTGATCAATCTACCTACCTGCTCTTCGGCTTCTTCTACGTCCAACTTCAGTGCTGCAGCTTCCTTCTTTTCATCTTCCCAGCTTCAAGTATCGAGCCATTCTTCAGAATGCTCATTCCCTTTTTCTTCTTGGGAAGCCTCAGATATCTGCTCCAGTTCTTCTTTGACAGTCTCAACTAGTTATCCTGCTTTTGTTGTTGTTGCATCTGCAACACAAATTTCTACCTCCCCTTGGGAAAATGGTAGGAATATTTGAATTCCCCCAATCATTTGAATATTCACTTGATCTTCCTCTTCTTTCAGCTGCATATGCTGATCCGAACTCACCTCTGAGTTTATGAGACCCTCAGATAGTATCATCTCCTCATCCTTGCCCACCTGGCAATATGGGATTTTTCGGCTGGCCTCCTGGCAGTCTATGAGATCCCGTATAAATCTCGATCCATTTCCCACCTGGCACTGCAAAATTCCCTGGCTATCCTCATGACAGTATGTGATATCGCACAGTGATCTCAACCCTTTTCCCACCTGGCAATTAGGAATTTCTTCTCTTCCCTCCTGGCAGTGCTTGAGATCTTCAGTTGATCCCAATTCATCCTTACTACTGGGAATTTTCCCAGTCTCTGGTTTACATATATGAACCCTTTTCTCTGTTCTGTTGAGGTTTTCAGCAGGCCTCAACCACCATTTTAACATCTTACACTGTCTTTTAGCCATCTCGCTGTCTATTTTCCCTGCTGGCAAATCTGTTGCTGTCACTCTAAAACCTTGAGTGTTTCCAGCCTCTTCCATAGTCCTCCTAACTGTCTATGGACTATTTCCTACCTGTAAACAATCCTCTATAGATTCCTCAGTACTCTGTCTCCTTCTACCTTCTCCCTCTACTTGAAATATACAAACAAAGTTCCTGCTCTGATACCACACTAACGCCGACCTATCGGCCCGTGGCCAAGATTTGTTCACAGGATTGTTCTTTATATCCTTTGAGATGAAGCGGCTCTTTCGATTCCCTACTAGAATCTCCTTCAAATCGATCCACAGGTCCTTCGGGAAGCTCCCCTGTGAGAACAACACTAGGCGTGAGCTCCACCTTCTCCAAGCAACTACAACGCTATGACCATGGGCCTAACCCAAATTCTCTTGTCACAATCTTGCGATCTCACAAGTTCACGAGTCGAAACATTCGACTCCTCCTTCTCCTATCTCGTGATACCCAAAATTCCGATACATGTATGGTTCTTCCTCTGTCAGTGCCTTCCATATGCAACCGCCGGCTAGGCTAAGTGCTATCTCCTCTGACTACTCGCCACTTTGCGAGTTTCAGCATCCAACATTGGCACCTTCCCTTCACGAACCCCCGAGAAGTGATATTGACTTTTCTTCTCGATTTCTCACTACTCGCGACTTCGTGAGTTGAAGGGTTGAGTCTCCATGCTCTTATCTCGCGAATCCCCGAGACGTGAGAAGTCAACGGAGTGTTGACTCGCTTCTCTAGGTGACGCATGTCTGTCTATCTATCACATGGGCCCCACCTCATGGTTCTGCCACATGTTCTCTCGTGCTCGGCTTTCGACACTTCGCGACTCGTGAGGTCAAAAATGACTTCTCTCAACCTCCAAACCCCCAAATTCACAATACACGCGATGAGGTTCTGATCCAATGGTCATCCCGTGACCTGAATCCAATGGTTTTCTTTGCTCCTCGCGATTTCGCAACTTCATGACTTGGATCACCCAACTTTTGGGCTCTCACCTTGCGAACCTCCAAGTTCGCGAGACCCGAATCCTGGATCTCTTCAGTGCTTCACTGACTCTGTGATTTCTGCCACCTATCCTCCTCAAATGGATGACCCTGATTCTCTCGCGACTTCACCGCTCACGACTTGGAGCACCCAAATCCTGGGCTCTCACCTTGCGAACCTCTGAGTTTGCAAGATCCTTTGTTCTCTGCCACCTGTCCTCCTCAAATGGACGGTCCTGATTCTCTCGCGACTTCGCCACTCACAAAGTCGAAGGACTTCCCTTTCTGACATCCTATGTCTGAATCCCCGATAGAGAAGATTCTGTCACACGTGTCCTTCCAATCGGACAACTCATATTTTCTCGGGACTTCACTACTCGCGAAGTCAAGATGCTCACTTTTGTGAGACCCGGTGCCCAAATCTCCGAAATGGATGATTCCAGGACACGCGTCCTCCCGCAGATGGATGGCTCAGATCTATTTTTCCTTGTTGCGATTTCTAAGGTTGAGTACCTAGACTCTCATCCCTTGGAACCCTGAACTCCTGAACATGGATATCCCGATATGAACTCCTTCAGGATTTTCTCTCTATTTACGAGGATTTAAACCTCGAGCTCCTCTCGACAGATCCAACGGTTTTCGGTTGTTTAGACCAATATCTGATGAATTAGACTTGTCTTTCCATTTGTGCCTTTCCTACGCTGCCTGGACATGAATCCACAGTCTATATTCTCTCAGCTGATCCGACGGTAGTTGTTGCTCCTCCTGAGCTTTGGCACTTTTCTTCCAACACTTGGAAGAATTTCAAATTCTCGAGGGCCTCAACCTTCAATCCTTTTCCTCTGCGAGCTCTATGACTTGAGTCCTCGCCTGCGTGTATAAAAGCACTGTCCCTCTTGAGCTTTGGGAACTTTGAACTCTTTTAGAGAGTTCTCTGGCCTCTGAACTCCTTGAAAATGTGGCTTCGTGCACCGAAAAAACACTATTCCTCTTGAGATTTACTCTCGAATCCTTGAGGGATTCTACGACTTCTACGCTTTTGCAGAGTCTTTGCATGCACGGTGCTATTCGTCTGATCTTTTCAAATACTCAGACCCCTAAGGGATTTCATCCTTTTTTCCCTTCTCCTTCCGATGGAGAATACAATTCCCTCCTAGCACTCTTCAGCTCAAGCAACCTGATTGTTGAGTCCTTCAGGGTGTTCAGTAACCCTGCAAATATCCTTCGGTGGATTCTTCCTTAAATCACAGAACTCAAAGAGTTATTTTCCTCTCTGTGCCTATATTCACATCTACTCAATGCCCACCTTGCAGAGTATCTTCTTATAGAACATCCAGTAGTTCTATTCTCTTCTGTGAACCCTATGCACCTGCTCAATGCCCTCTTGGCAGAGCTCTCAGAATCCTTAGTGATTCTGACTTTAGTTGAACTTGCAACAGAGTTCTTCCTCTATGCACTTCTTGCACTGGATCAATGCCCACCTGGAAGAGCTATATATAAATCCTCAGAGATTATGTCTGCAACTGTGTTCCTCCTACACAGCCTTGCCACCTGAGGTATTCAACAACCTCAAAGGTCTTCCTCTGAATTGATGATTTCAGCTTCTGTGCCCACCTGGCACGCCTTTGTATGAATCCACAGAGTTTAGAAGTGCTTCAGTGCACTGGCTATCAGAACCTCCAGTGTTCTGTCACACCCTCCTAGTATGAAGCCTCAAAGACCTCTCAAGCCTAAAATCAACAACCTGCAAATGTACAATCACAACATACATTCACAGCATAAATAGAACACTCATAGGCATTCATTCAACACCGAATACATGCAAGAAACTCTCAAGTGCCAAAAGACTTAACACATCTTGGATGCATGGGTGAAACTTCATACAAAGAAGATGCAAATACCAACAAGCAGGTTGAAGAAAGATCTACACAGACAGTT
>JZKD02S0705718.1:177775-201536 GCA_000966675.3 Picea glauca | reverse complement strand
ATGGAGAATTGATGCTGCAGCAGATAGAGACAACAACAAGGTCATCATAAGTAGTTGATTTTCTTCATGCATGAGCAAGTGTGTGTGTCAGAACTAGAATCCATTGAAAGGAGATTTACGATATCAAGGCTCAGGTTGTATATTTCTCTTTCAGTTAATTCAATACATGAATATGTCCCTTTCCCATAATGATGATGTCATCTTATTACATGATTCCTTGATCACATGTATAGACTAGGTATTGAATATATTAATTTGCTTGTACTTTGATTGGTTTGTACTATTGTGATTAGACGACACAAGAGCATCGAAGCGGAGCGAGGAACAACAGAGATTTAAGGAGAGCATTCATAAGGTATGTCCACTATCCATATCTATTAGTTCATTCAATATTCTAGGTCTAGGGAAAGAGTAGTATTCTGTCTTGCTTTATTCTAGATCCAGGTGGATCTAGGGAGATTGGTCTGTGTCCGCACTCACGAATTTATCCTGAAACACATAGTCATTCCCAATATAGTAATTTTTCCCTTCGATTGACAAAGTCTTGATAACTGTGCCCACTCTTGGGAATTCCTAGGAGCACCAATCTCACAAAATCATCATCGGCAAGTGTTATTCCCACACTCCCCAGCTCATCCCGACATTGGACAAACTTCGTGAGATATTTTGGAATGGAGTCACCCTTCTCCATCTTGATCTTCCTGAGTTTATATTTCAGCGCCAATTTCCTATGGTCGTTGTTGTTTTGGAATAGATCTGTCAAGGCCTTCCAAATTGCATATTGTGTGGCTTTCCCATGGAGGTTTGAGACAATGTGGTCTCGTACTCCCTCGAATAGGATCCTCCTTTCCTTTGCCACTTTCTTTTTCCATCTATCAATATTTGCAATGTCTGCAGCATCTGTATTAGGAACATCCTTGCCAATGAATTCCTTCAAGCCATTGTCTTCGAGTACTTCCTCCACCCTATCCTTCCAAGCAATGTAGTTCGAGCTGCCCTCAAGTGCATACTCTAACCTCATCCATTGAAAGCCATTTCGATCCAATCACAAACTCAACTTCTGCAATCTTTTGTGCTCTGATACCATGTAGAAATTTTAATACTAATTATGTATTGCCTGGATTCTCCTGATCTAAAAATTATATGCCACTATTAAATATAGAATCGCTTCTACTAAAATTCTTGCAGAATTTAAAACACAATCGCTAATTGCAATATCAAGAAGAGAGATAAATCACACATAACAAAAATGTTTTACCGGGAAAGCATAAAGCTAAAAACCCCACTATCATATATTATGTATATATCATGGATCATGAAAAAATATCATACAAATCTCTAATACAATATCTCTAAGTACAATATACAATCGTCTCACACTATCATACAAAAATTGTCATATGCATGTGCCAATTTAATGCCTCCAGACAGTCTGCCTCCTTTGCACAATCTCTACTGATGGAAGTCCCTGCAATGAAATGAATCCCTCTTGCCTAGGCTACGCATTCCTCATGGGCGCATCCAATGTGTGTGTGGTTTCATGAGTGCACTTACTAATGTCACAACTGATAGTCAAACTATCCCTTTCACCTGGTATCTCAACTGGGTCTCCATTGGATCTGACATGCATGTAGTTAACAGTGGTAAATCTTCAATTGCATGTGAGATCACTGATTGTGAATTAATTAATAATTAATTCACTAATCTCTCCCTAGTGTAAGTTCAGTTACAACTAGTACAACTGATATTAACTCACTTAATTGAGTTAAACTACTTTACAACTCACATAACTACACATATAACTCTGTTACAACTTTGAATCACTCAGTTACAACTAATTCGACTTGCATGTCCCACCAATCAACCTTTGAACTCGAACTTCCTATAGCTAATTAATTTTCCACTTCAGTTAACTATTTCCAAGTGCTCATTGAGAATAGATTAATATTTATTGTCCAACTATTATTAAGGGATAATAATAGTTGACATACATCTATAAATAGAATTTGCTCACAATCTATAAATAGACATAATATATAAATAGAATTTTCTCATCATCTAAAAATAGACTTCCACCTAAAAATAGCCTGAGGCTCCATCCTAGTGTAGGTGCATATTTTTCACTAGGATCTTCTTGTTGAATCTCAACATGATCTAACCCTTGAGATCTACCCTTCTGACTCTCTACATCTCAAAAAATTACAAAAAGTTATTACCACATTGGTTCTCCAAAACTCCCTAATAAGATTCCTCTATCTCTGCTTCATCGACTCTCTAAACCTGACTCTGGTATCTCCCTATGAGACCTAGGTATCTATATTTATATGTTTCTAGCTCATCGACCATTATAATGTATTACAAAATCCCTAACCCTAACGTCGTTAGGTCTTCCCTGCATGCGTTCGTGATGCTCCTCCTTCCAGTTGTCGCCTTCCTTGTACATGCCTTTCTTTCCCAAAATAGCCTTTCTTGCCACTTTGGCTTGCTTCCAACAGGCCCCCAACACTGACATGTGGCTTGTCCCGAGCCACCTAACCTTTGTGTGCTTCATTGATCTCCCTGGTGACCGCTTGGAACTTCTCCATGAGTTCCATTGCTTGTGTTTGAGCCTACGCGATCTTCTCCTTGAGTTCGTCCAATACTTGCACCGCAATCTCATCGTTGACCAACCTTGCACATTCTTCCTAGGTTTCTGCCATATATGTTTTATCTTTCTCTGCCTATGCGATGACCTCTGCTACTCGCTCCTGAAGTTGTTCCATTTGAGCCTGGCGTTCCTTTTTCTGCTTATCCTTTCTCCTTCCTAGTCCCACTGCTGGACCTACTAATCCTCTTCTAGCTTCGTTCAGAGTTGTGGTGCTTTGTTGAACAAGTTGCCCACTGCGTGGACTTGTCATTATATCTCTTGTATCTTCTTTGTTGAATATTGTTTTCTTCGCTCCTTCACTGCTGGTGGAGTTGTAGGTCTGAGTTTCTCCCAAAGATTCTGGATCTCCTGCTGGTATTGATCAATTGTTTGCACAATCTAATCAATCTTCTCTATCGTCTTGAATTCGATCGACTGCGTGGTATTTAGAATTTTCTCGTAGGCTACGAATAATTTCTTCTCCAGTCCCTTCATTTGTTCCCTCTCCTCCTTGGTCTTGAGCTTGGCCTGCTCGAATACCAATTCCAAATTGTCATGTTTATCTTTTACCTGTTGCAGTTAGGTTGTATCCGTGCGTGCACGAGACTATACCTCCTGTCTAATGTCGACCTGTAGTTTATATAGGGCCTTGGTTGGTATCCACTGCAATACCAATTGCAATTGAAATAAGTCCTTGAGGGGTGTATGGACCACGATCTCATCCATGCGCAACATGATGGGTGTGATCTGAAATGTTGAACTCAGTTGTGATATCGTTTGGACTATGTCCCGCTCACTTGTTCCTAGTTCTCCTCCTATCTGTGATGTTGAAGGACTCGTTTCCATGGTACTTTCGGCTACCTGCGCTTCCCCGATATGCCTGAGACGTTGTCGCATGTCTTCCATCTCTTCTGCAATTTTGTCCCATTGACGTGCAAAATTCTCAAAATCCTCAAATGTGTGATCCTGGACCACTTGGGCTATCATTTCTGCATAATCCTTTGTGATCGTGTATTCTGGAGGTGTTCTATGCACCTTTGTCTTCTTGCGCACACCCCCGTATGAGTAGTTGGCTGCTTAGTCAGGCTTGGCTCTTGTGGAGTAGGACTTGATGTAGTCCCCTGTGCTGCCTCAATGTGTTTCTGCTGTACTTGGGGCACCTGTGTATTATTCTTCTTCCACGTATGGACTCTTGTCTTGGATATCCCCCCTTTCTTTTGTTCTGGTTTGGTCTAGCATGTCCTTGGTTTCTTGGGCATTGTGACTTCCTGGGGTTGTGTTTGTTCCTGCCCTACCTCCTCAACATGTGTATGTTCCTATCTTTCCTCCTCTTCCTCTACCCCTGCAGGTATGTCTCAAGTGAGGGTTGGAATCCTCCATTTGTCTTCCCAATACTTTATGGCCATTTGTATGTCCCCCTTCGTAATGCAATAACGCACTTGTAGACAATCCTTGTTGGGGTCCTTCCATGCCTGGATCCACATCGCATGTCTAGTGGCCTTGAATTTTTCTCTGCCCTGATAGCTTTCTACATCCTATGGTGTTATCCTCCAAATGTTGGAGATGGTATCCTATAAGTCATGAAGATATCCTTTGAATATAGCTGCATTCATTCTTCTATTCTTGGCATCTGAAGTGGCTCCAATTGATAAGTATCTTTCTCTATGATTGGGTTTGGATCTAGTGGATAAAAATGCATATTTCGGTTCCTTCCATCCCATAATGGATATAAGAATGATCAACCATGAATAATGAAATTATGTCCCTAGATCCTGTGCATCCTTACAGTCATCTAGAAACAGATTCAACAAATAAGGGCCCCAACTAATTATGCTTCCCTCGACACATTGTGTTGTAGCTGCGACAACCCTAGATGGGACTTCCTCCTTGGAAAAGTTTTTGAGTATCTTGCAGGCCATAATTTTTGTGGCCATTTTTGTCACGATGTCACTAATCCACTTGATAATGATTCCGCATGTCCCCCTTTCGGTGCCGTATTTATTTTTCATCTCCTTGGCCAATGTTTTCTCCTTTTTTTTGTCCTTGAGGAACTATGCATGATCCATGCTCCGTGATGGAAGCCCTGTGATGTGTGAAATGAGCTCTACATCTATTGAGATGAGCTTGTCCAACCACAAATATCCACCATGTGTGAACACCATCGACTGTTTTCATAGTGGCCTCTGCCAAAGTGTCATAGGTCCAACAGACCTAAAATCCCAGTTTTTTCTAGTCCCACTACCCACTGGATTGGTTGATGAATTGGTTCCCCAAAGGGATCTACACCCATAGTCTGTAGGTAGACTTGCTTAGTGAACTCCGAGAACTTGTATGTTTCCATTACAACATGATCTGAGTACCTTAATTTTTCTACATAACCTAACAAATCTGCTTTTACCCGTACTGCTTCTAGTATGCGCAGAAAAACAATTGTTGCGACAGGTTGTCTACGTGGTGACCTAGGTACCTTCTGCTTGTCATTTCATGGTGGTGGATGACTTGAGGTTCTAGCCTCCATTTGTCATTCTTCAGTATATTTTTTCAGTCGGCTAGTGATCATCCAGATTATTTTCGGCATGAAATGAGAGCGAAGATATAACACATGAATATTTAGAGATATTGCAAGAGAGACAACAATATAACAGAGATATAGCGGAAATAACAAGAGTCATAGATATACAGTAATACACAATTTCTATTAATGAAATAAATGTACAGAGACTGTAAAATACAGAGTGAAAGACTCGCTAGAATGGTGGTAGCTTATCTCTAAGAAGAGATGTGACGGCTACTCGCATCCATGAGAAGATGATTACAATGAGGCTTTGAAGGCCTTTTTACAATAAGAAGGAATGTCAAAAACCCTAGACATCCAAAAACCTAACTCTAGGAGATGAAGCACCAAAAGTCATGTGGGCCCCGTTTGGGTAAGTTGGTGCATCAACTTCCCGGGGTAAGTTGGTGCATCAACTTCCCGAGGTTGTAACTTTTGCATACGATCTTCATTTTAGGCGTATGATAGCTCGTTGGAAAGATATATCTGAGAACTACAAATTTTGGGTGAGCAACATGATATACAATCCAATTTGCTCCCTGTTTTCTCAAAAAACATTATTTAGGGCCTCAAAATGGCCCTGGAAGTAAAAAACTGCTAAAAATAGTAAATTACCAAAATTGCCAGAAACATGTTTTGGGCCAGTTGGAGAAGGTGGGAAGCCACCGATATCCACTTGGATCAAGAAAAATCTTCCACTGCTCCCTCCTATGCATGTTCTGATGCGGTTGTCTGTGACTCTTCTGGCTCAGTCATTCTTCCTTATTTGGATCCATCCCATTGACTCTCGAAGATTCTATGGGGTTTTCTCGTTGCACTTGGCTGCCTGCATATTCATTCTGTTGGCCTTGCCCCTCTTTTGGCCTATCAATGTCCATACCCACAGGTTTTGTATGTTGGTTTTCTTCTACCATGAGTGTCAGGCTTCCTGGTGTTGTGCCTGGTTGATGCAGGAGCATCGCAAGCAAGTGCAAGTGGAGGATAGTTGCATACACACCAGCACACAATTTGAATACTTTTGGCCCTTAACCAAGTTTTGGAGAAATTGGGTCATGTTTAACCAATTTTGGGACTTCGACAGGCTGGTCGAAGGAGGAGCTCAAGGCGAAGCGAAGATCATGGGATCTCGACCCCTTCTTAGGGCATTTTTGGGTTTCGGGTTCATGTAACAGGTATGGTATGTCGGACAATGGGTTTACCCATGTTTAGGCCCATTTTTTAATGTATAAATAGATATCTAGGCGATGTACGAAGAGGCCATAGAGCTAAGTTCTAGAGTTTGATCTATGTGATTGCAAAGGCTTTGTGCTTACTGTGTGTTAAGAGCTTGCAAAGCTAAGTGCAAGTGATTGTAAAAAGGATTTGTGCTTAAACCTAGCTTGGGGGAGGAGGATCTCACAAGGTGCACGCAGATCTTTTGTTTTATGCGAAGTGGGTTCTTGTGGCTCTGTGCTTGTAGAATATTGAAAGAAGACAATAAAGAAGAGAAGTGTTGGTGGACGTAGCCCCACACTGGGATGAACCACGTATATCCTGTGTTGTGGTTTCTTTGTGCATTAAAGTTGTTATGTTATTGATGTGATGTATTCTTAGTGAAATGATATATGTTAGATGCATCTGATATAATAACTTAGTGCTTAGTAATGTGAATGAATGCTAGATCTGATCTATTTCTATGTGCTAAGCGTTGGATGTATTAGATCTTGTGGAATACTGTGTTGCTCTGTAATTAGGGTTTAAATCTACGATGTGAATAAGGGTTGAATGTTGATGAATGTTAACTGCTAAGTGCTATGTTAGTGTTATAATCACACATCTGTGTCCCAGCTAGGTTGCAGACAATTGAGTCCTGCAACCCCCCTGCCTCTACCTCAGGTGAGACTTCATCTACTTCGTAGGTGTTGCCAAAAGGGATGGTAGTTAGGGATTTTCTGGTGAGTTGTTGAAGCGTTGAACCCTGGGTCTTCCCTTGTGCCAAAAAATGGTTCCGTTGCCAGGACCTGAAACTGTGATTGCTGGGAAATGAAGAAAAGATAAATCTTTGTGCGTAGATCTAATGCCCTAGTGCATTATATTATACTTGAATTGCGAAGCTCTTTGCTAAGAAGAGAAGTTTGATCTGAAGAAAATAGGTAATATCTTAAAGCTTTGTGCTCTGATAAAGGTAAGATAAGTGAAAATTTTTATTTCGAAAGAATGGATCTAGGTATGTTTAATATATCTGGTCCTAGTCTGAAAACTAGGGCACAACTAGAAGAAAGAAGATTTGATATCAATAGATCTGATAAGAATAGTGAAATATATGTTATTCCTATGCATAGAAAGAATGTTTGGACTAACAAGTGGATGCAAGATCCTAGAAAGAATTTTTTGCAGGCCCACCACTTTGATCCCAATGCGTAGTACATGAAAGGTTGGGGATCGTTCATGAGAAAGAGAGGATTAACTCTTTGCTATAGTTGCAGAAGACTGAGACATCTTGCTAAGGAATTCCCTAGTAGAGGTCTTGTTTGTCTTTGTTGTAAGGCTACTGGACATGAAGTTTTGGGCTGCCCTAGAATGATTGCTAAAGTTGAAAAGATGAATATGAGACAAGAAAACCATGAGACAGACCAAGAAACTAAGGATATGATAAAACCCCAGAAAGAATCAGAGATTATATTATTACAGAGGAAAGAAACCATGAATGATCATAGAGATATCAAATTATCAAAGATCTTAAAATATAAGGAGGGAATAGAAACAAGAATAGGAGACTTTGACATAGACTGTGTCTTGGATGAGGAAACACAGGTAAATATCATGACAAAAAGAACTTGGGAAATTTTGGGAAAACCCGCAATGGTTCCTTCATTGGGAGGAATAGGATTATTTAGAGGAAAGATAATAAACCTATGTGTAAGAATTACCGAGATACCTATGACTTCTCATGGCACTTCTACAGAAGAAGAATTTCAGGTCATTAAGTTTGTTGAGAACAACGCCCCATTTGCTATTTTGCTAGGAAAAACCTGGATTGAGAAAGATTAGATATGAAGGAAATGAGAAGAGGAGGATTTAGAACAGGAAAAGAAAGAGCTAAGGGATATCATGGCTAGGAGAATAGAGCACATACTGGAAGAACAAAAGGACAAGTCAAAGTTACTAAGGACCAGATATTTGGATGTCGAAGTTGAAAGAACACAGGAAGACTTGAAACACCTGTCTGTACAGGAGAGTAGAGCACCTACCCCAGAAAGAGAAGAAGTATTACCCTTGAACCCTATGAAAGACCCTCCACAGTGAGAATTTACCATGCTAAGAGGAGATAAAAACGATAATGGAAAGAGGAAACCAATGACTCAGATTACAGGAAAGAAAGCCAGAAATCTCAACAAGAAGAAAGAAAAGATAGAGAAATTGCAAGAAGTACCAGAGAGGAACTCACAGAAAAAGGTTTGCAGAATTGAAACTTCATCGGGATATCATAACGGCTTAGATTTTATCTTCTCCATGATGAAACAATATGATCGTTGGAGGCGTCCCGACCATTAGAATGACGCTCCATAACAGCTAGAAACATGGTTATTGCCAGAACGTTCGCCATTGGACCGTTAGGACTGTGCCATACCAGATGGAATTGCATTGATTGAGTCATTCCTACCCATTGGAAGATTCTGTTATGACATTGTATATTTATCATGTCGAGCATTGCACCGAGAACACCTTTGCCAATTGTGATTATCCGAGCCCACAAAGAACTAGTTTCTTTCACGCAGTGATTATTGAAGACCTCACCATCCGTTCTGTTACATTGAGTGTTGTTCACCGACCTGAGATATCAGATCTCGAGGGTGCATGTCGGAAAAAATTAGCATAGTAGAAAAATCTGTTGAAGAGATCCTAATAGACCTCATGGCCGAGAAGGTGATGTCCGCAGGCATCGAAGCCTCGTCAACGAGAGGAGTGCAAGCATCCCTGTCAACTGCTTATGGATCTGGACCATCCTGAGCTGTGACAGAGAAATGAATGAAGCATCATGATGAATTAGCGAATGTGAATCTCATCCCATCGATCTTTCCCCTCTAGTCTCACCTATGGCTAGCACAGTGAGTCATGACAATGTCTCGAGGGACTTTGACTACACAGTCATCACTGCGTACCTCCCGAAGGGGATACGCGTAATCAGACCATAGTTGGAGAGGATTATGACGTTTAATATCAGTGACTATAACCTAGGAGACCGCAAGTTCTATGGCATGCTCGCACCATACAATTATTTAACCAAGACAAAGGGGAAGAAGTTGAATATCATCCCCCAACCATGGACTATGGACATCGCGAGGTCCACTATCTTGAATGTGATGAAGATACCACACTTTGGAAGACATCAAGAGGTTAATGCGTGCGTTAAGCTCCTGCTGTCATGCTTCCATGTTGGTTATATGTGGTTGGATAGGCGTATCACCTTCAATCTAGCATTGATCCATAGGATCATCAAATTAAGCATGCAAGGACCAGACCCATAAGAATTTTATCCAGGGAAGGCTACAGATCACACCCTAGCGCAGACAATCAGAGACACATATGGCGATGCAGAAAAGAGGAAGCAGGGATACAAGGTAGCCTCCATCCATAATGGTTGAGTTCACCTAGCCTGCCAGTTGATAATTGGTAAGCTAGTAAGAAAGAGAAAACCCACACAGGTCACAGGGTTTGGCGTCGACCTCATAGGAAAATACGTGGAAGGGATACAAATGAACTGGACAAGATTCCTCGTCAACTAGTTAGAGAAAGACTATCATGAAGCTCGGGATCAGGGCTATGAGTTCCATTTTAGTTGTTTGTTGATCCTCATCGCCTTCATTTCTTAAGAGATGCCTAAAGGTGAGACATTCCCTGAGATTGAGCCATCATAACCCTTAGCTGTGAAGTTCACCATGCTCTAGTATTCGAGCGACATGGCTAAAAAATGGCAGTCAAATGCGGTGTTCCACACCTATTACCTGCAGTTGAAGAGGGTTATTGATTCTTCCCATTGCATGACACTGAATACCCTGCACAGGTTCAGACCATTTGTGAAGTTTCACACAGATAGTCATTTTATTTATATCACTGCGTGAGGAGATGAACATAAAGAAGAGCTCCAATATTACTACAATATCATCGAGGAGAACATGGAAGAAATAACTAAGGAGTGGCCCTCAGATCTCCTTGTACCATTCAACAAGGAATAACAGTCCAACCCCGACCTAATCGAAAGTCCTCTGGTCACTCACGAAGAGTATGATGCACCCAATAGTAGTAAACAAAAGAAAAAGGAAGAGGTACAGAAGCTGAAGAGCGCATCAGAAGAGACTGCTTCAGACTCACCCAGAGGGGGAGGTGATAACAAAGTAGACAAAGAAGAAGACAAAGGAGAAGAAGATGAGCAAAAACAAGGTGAAGTAACACTATCTAGGGACCCTATTAACGAAGTTGAGACCTCCAAGAAAATAAAGTTTTTCCCCCACAAAACCTACATCGTAGAAGATGTCCAAAGCTACTAAACCACAGATGCAGACTGTGCTCATGATGGATGACATAGATTTCATCATCGTCATTGTCTCAGATACCTCAGAAGATATATTACAACATAATGAAGCCAAAAAAGAGACCATGTATGAAAGAATTGAAGTAGAGATTAAAAGGGTACAACAAGTACTCCACTCTAGCCGTGTAGTGTCTATTGCGCCCCCATCATCAGAAGGAACATAGCTAGGAGATGAGCCTGCACATCTTCCCTGAATATCATATGTGACCGAAGCTCACCTTCATCGTGTTCAGGAAGAAAAAGAGCGGGCCACAGAGGCCTTAAAGAAAGAAAAAGAGGAAGCCAGAGAGCAACTCTAGGTTGCGCAATAGGAAAGAGACGAACTCCAAGACAATTTGTAGAGGATAGAGCGCAGATCCAGAAGGAGAAGGAACAACTGCTGGCAGAGCAGATTGGAGTTAAATAAGCAGTCATTAGAGAACTTCACTCTATGATGGGATTAGAACATATGGAAGAAGACCTAGTAGAAAGACAAGTAGGGAAGCTTGTTGAAGCCATTCAACAACTCCAACAGAGGATAGCCAAACTGGACTTACAAGAAGTGCCAAGCACTTCGTAGGAAGTGAGAGATATAAGAGAATAAAATAATAGGAGTGTAGTTGATAGAATCAAGGCATTAGCCTTGGAATGCAAACAACTAACTAGTCAAAGTGTGTAGACCTATAATTGCCTTGCAGAGGACCTTGAGCTCAGGACACTGGAGTCACAACTCCATGAGGAAAAACAACAAGCAACAATAGTGAAAGCGCAGTTGAAGCTACTTTCATTGGTCGAGAGGATGAAAAGAGCCTAGGAACAATGCATGGTTCAACAACAGGCCCATGCCATTTAGAGCAAAGTCATGGAAGTGACCCAACGACTCCAGCCAGTGCAGGATGCAGCTTGCATACTTTTTGAGGATATTGAAAGACAAGGTGCACAGCTAGAACAAGTAGTCACCTCAGTTGAAAAATGATTGGAAGAACCTATCACTGAGAGGATCGTTCAATATTTCGTCGAGAAGGAGGCTCTAGCAAAGCAACAGGTCAAAGCATCTCAAGGCATTTGAGGTAGAGTTACCCAGATCAGAGTGACTCGAGACGAGTCACAGGTGAGTGTTGGGGCCTTTTGTCCCTTGACCAATTTTTGGATAACTTGGGTCACGTTTGACCGATTTTGGGACTTTGATAGGCTGGTCAAAGGCGAAGCAGAGATCACAGGATATCGGCCCCTTCTTAAGGCATTTTTGTGTTTAGGTTTTATGTAATGGGTATGGGATGTCGGCCCATGGGTTTACCCATGTTTAGGGCCATTTTGTAATGTATAAATAGATATCTAGGCGATGTAAGAAGAGGCCAGAGAGCTAGTTTCTAGAGTTTGATCTATGTGATTGCAAAGGCTTTATGCTTACTATGTGTTAAGAACTTGCAGAGCTAAGTGCAAGTCATTGTAAGAAGGCTTTGTGCTTAAACCTAGATCTCTAGGAAGGAGGATCTGGCGAGGTGCGCACAGATCTCCTTTCCTATGTGGAGTGGGTTCTTCTGGCTCCGTTCTTATAGAAGATTGAAAGAAGACAATAAATAAGAGAAGAGTTGGTGGATGTAGCCCCACACTAGGGTGAACCATGTATATCTTGTGTTGTGGTTTCTTTGTGCATTATAGTTGTTATGTTATTGATGTGATGTATGCTTAGTGAAATGATATATGTTAGATGCATCTGATATAATAACTTAGTTCTTAGTAATGTGAATGAATTCTAGATCTGATCTATTTCTATGTGCTAAGTGTTGTATGTATTAGATCTTGTGGAATATTGTGCTGCTCTGTAATTAGGGTTTGAATATGTGATGTGAATAACGATTAAATGTTGATGAATTTTAACGGTTAAGTTTTGTGTTAGTGTTATAATCATAGATATGTGTCCCAGCTAGGTTGCAGACACTTGAGTCCTACAACCCCCCCCTGCCTTTACCTTGGGTGAGATGTCATCTACTCCGCAGTTATTGCCGAAAGGGTAGATATTTATGATTTTTTTGGTGCGTTGTTGAAGCGTTGAACCCTAGGTCTACCCCTATGCCAACAAAGACATTTTGAAATTTAAAGATGAAATATTAATGTAATAGTTGGGAGGATGTAATTTTTCATAAATGTTTTGGGGATTCTAATGAATATCTTGAGCGTTGCTCTCATCTGCCGGTTGGAGGCATTTAATGTAATAAATGTAAAGTAGTTGTAGAATTTAATTTCTATAAGATATCTTAGAGTTGTAGGAGGGAAAACTCAATAAAGCTCCCCCATAGATATATTGTATAAAAAAAAAAAACAATTCTCAATTGTAAGAGCTGAAGAGAAGAAGCTATAGAGAAAGAGAGCATAGGAGATTAGAGAAGATGATAGATTGTAGAATTTGTTTGAGTAGATAGTTGTTTCTATAAAAACCATGTACAGAAGAACTTGAATTAATATAAGAATGCTTTGATCAAATTTCATGGTGTTGTTATGGTTATGTTGATGGGTCTTATATCCCTTGACTCAACAACAAGAACCAAACCCACCACCGAGGCCCAATTAGACTCTGCAACATTTAAGATGGAATGGTTCTCCAGATCTTGTGATCTGGATGATTTATCGATGGGCTTTATGTTTTCTTGTGAAGGCTCTTCCTTCAGTTAAGACAACTCTTTTTCTATACTTCTCTTAGGTGGGGCTAGTATGAGATATGCAAGCCAATATAAACCAACTTGAAAAATTACAGGACAAAGTTTTAACTATTGGGAAGAGGTCGAGCTTGGGATAACCCGCTGCTCAAACGTGTAGACATATATTATATGCCAAAGGGTCTAGTACTAATACATTAATGAAATGAGCATCCAATTACTGTCTCAGAAAACTAATTAACAGAAAGAAAACACATATGTAATCAAGATCACAGTAAGAAAAATAATTTATCTACCATAACATTCATCACATAACAACACAAAGATTTTATCTTCATCATTAAAGAAAAGAACATCAAAACATTGCACTAGATAACTTGAACACAGGAAGACTTGAAACACCTGTCTGTACAGGAGAGTAGAGAACCTACCCTAGAAAGAGAAGAAGTATTACCCTTGAACCCTATGAAAGACCCTCCATAGTGCGAATTTACCATGCCAAGAGGAGATAACAATGATAATGGAAAGAGGAAGCCAGTGACTCAGATTATAGGAAATAAATCTAGAAAGATAAGCAAGAAGAAAGCAAATCTAGAGAAATTGCAAGAAGTACCAGAGAGGACTTCACAGAAAAAGGTTTGCAGAATTGGAACTTTGTCAGGATATCAGAATATCTTAGATTGGATCTTCTCTACGACAAAACAATATGACCGTTGGAGGCACCTCGACCATTAGAACGACGCTCCAAAACGACTAGAAACACGATTATTGCCAGAATGTTCGCCATTCGACCGTTGGGACTGCGCCATAACATATGGAATTGCATTGATTGAGGTGTTCCTACCCATTGAAAGATTCTGCTATGACATTTTCTATTTGTCATGTCAAGTATTGCATCGAGAACACCTATGCCAATTGTGATTATCCGAGCCCACAGAGAACTAGTTTCTTTCGCACATTGATTATTGAAGACCTCACCATCCTAATAGATATCCTAATAGACCTCATGGCTGAGAAGGTGATGTCTGCAGGCATCCAAGCCTCATCAATGAGAGGAGTGCAAGCATCCCCGTCAAATGCTCATGGATCTGGACCATCCCGAGCTGCGACGGAGAAATGACCAAAGCATTGTGATGAATTAGTGAATGTGAATCTCATCCCATATATCCTTCCCCACTACATCCCACCTCTGGCTTGCACGGTGAATCATGACAATGTCTCGAGGGACTTTGACTACACAGTCATCACTGCGTACCTCCCGAAGGGGATACGCACATTCAGACCATAGTTGGAGTGGATTCTGACATTGAATATCAATGACTATAACCTAGGAGACCGCAAGATCTATGGCATACTTGCACCATACAATTATATGACCAAGACAAAGGGAAAAAATTCGAAGATCATCCCCCAGCCATGGAATATGGACATCGTGAGGTCCAGTATGTTGAACATGATGAAGATACCACACTTTGGAAGACATCAGGAGGTTAACGTGTGCATTAAGCTCCTGCTGTCATGCTTCCATGCTAGTTATCTGTGGTTAGACAGGCGTATCTCCGTCAATCCAGTGTTGATCCATAGGATCACCCGATTAAGTATGAAAGGACCAGACCCACAAGAATTTTATCTAGGGAAGGCTATAGATCCCACCTTGGCACAGACAATCAGAGACACCTATGGCGATGTAGAAAAGGGGAAGCGGGGCTACAAGGTAGCCTCCATCCAAAATGGTGCAGTGCACCTAGCCTTCCAGTTGATCGCTGGTAAGCTAGTAAGAAAGAACAGACCCATGCAGGTCATGGGGTTTTTCATCGACCTCGTAGGAAAATACGTGGAAGGGATACAAATGAACTGGGCAATCTTCCTCATCAACCAGTTAAAGAAATATTGTCTTGGAGCTCGGGATCAAGGTTATGAGTTCCATTTTAGTTGGTTGTTGATCCTCATTGCCTTCATTACTTGAGAGATGCTAGAAGGTGCAACCTTCCCTGAGATTGAGCCATCAAAACTCTTAGTTGTGAAGTTCACCATGCTCTAGTATTCAGTGACATGGCTAAACAATGGTAGTCAAATGCGATGTTCCACACCTATTACCTGCAGTTGAAGAGGTATATTGAGTCTTCCCCTCACATGACACTGAATAACCTGCATAGGTTCAGAACATTTGTGAAGTTTCACACAGATAGACATTTTATTTATATCACTGCACGAGGAGAAAAACATAAAGAAGAGCTCCAATATTACTACAAGCTCACCGAGGATCACATGGAAGAAATAACTAAGGAGTGGCCCATAGATCTCCTTGTACCATTCAACCAAGAATAACTGTCTGACCTTGACCTAATCGGAAGTCCTCTGGTCACTCACGAAGAGTATGATGCACCCAATAGTAGTATAAGGAAGAAGAAGGAAGAGGTACAGAAGCTGAAGAGTGCATCGGAAGATACTGCTTCAGACTCACC
The DNA here is from genome assembly GCA_000966675.3 of Picea glauca. NCBI lineage: Eukaryota > Viridiplantae > Streptophyta > Pinopsida > Pinales > Pinaceae > Picea > Picea glauca. The sequence continues at coordinate 185,683 of JZKD02S0705718.1, read as the reverse complement.
CGGAGGCAGAGGTGATAACAAAGTAGACAAAGAAGAAGACAAAGGAGAAGAAGACAAGAAAAAACAAGGAGAAGTAAAGCTGCCTAGGGACCCTATTGATGAAGCTGAGACCTACAATAAAATAAAGGTTTCCCCCATGAAACCTACATCGCAGAAGAAGTCCAAAGCTACTAAACCATAGATGTATACTGTGCTCACGATGGATGACATAGATTTCATCATCATCGTTGTCTTAGATACCTTAGAAGATATCTTACAACACAATGAAGCCAAACAAGAGACCATGTATGAAAGAATTGAAGAAGAGATGAAAAGGGTATAGCAAGCCCCCCACTCTAGCCACGTAGTGTCTACTGTGCCCCCATCACTAGAAGGAACAGAGCTGGGAGACAAACCTGCCCAGCTCCTCCGAATAGCAGATGCGACTGAAGCTCGCCTTAGTAGTGTTCAGGAAGAAAAAGAGTAGGCCACAGAGGCCTTAAAGAGAGAAAAAGAGGAATCCAAAGAACAACTCTAGGTTGCGCAACAGGAAAGAGACAACCTCCAAGCCAAGTTTGCAAAGGATAGAGTCCAAATACAGAAAGAGAAGGAACAACTGCTGGCAGAGCAGATTAGAGTTAAAGAAGCAGTCATTAGAGAAATTTGCTTTGTGATGGGATTATAATAGATGGAAGAAGACCTAGTATAAAGACAAGTAGGGAAGCTTGCCGAAGCGATTCAACAGCTCCAATAGAGGATAGCCAAACTAGACTTACAAGAAGTTCCAAGCACTCCACAGGAAGTGTGAGATATAAGAGAATAAAATGCGAGGAGTGCAGTTGAAAGAATCAAGGCATTAGACTTGGAATGAAAACAACTCAACAGTCGAAGTGTGCAAACCTACAAGCGCCTTGCAGAGGACCCTGAGCTCAGGACATTGGAGTCACAACTCCATAAGGAAAAACAACAAGAAGCAATAGTGCAAGAGCAGTTGAAGCTACTGTCATCGGTCAAAAGGATGAAAAGAGCCCAGGAACAATGCATGGTTCAACAATAGGCCCATGCCATTCAAAGCAAAGTCATGGAAGTGACCCAACAACTCCAGCCAGTGCAGGATGTAGCTTGCATACTTTTTGAGGAGATTGAAGGACAAGGTGCACAGCTAGAACAAGTAGTCACCTCAGTTGAACAACGATTGGAAGAACCTGTCACTAAGAAGATTGTTCAGGATTTCGTCGAGCAGAAGGCTCTGGCGAAGCAACAGGTTGAAGCAACTCAAGCCAAACTCAAGGCATTTGAGGTAGAGTTACCAGGATCAGAGTGACTCGGGACGAATCATAGATGAGTGTTGGAGGTCTGTTGGCCCTTGACCAAGTTTTGGATAACTTAGGTCACATTTGACCGATTTTGGGACTTCGACAAGCTGTTCGAAGGAGAAGCATAGATCGCGGGATATCGGCCCCTTCTTAGGGAAGTTTTGGGTTTAGGGTTTATGTAACGAGTATGGGATGTCAGCCCATGGGTTTACCCATGTTTAGGCCCATTTTTTAATGTATAAATAGATATCTAGGCGATGTAAGAAGAGGCCAGAGAGCTAATTGCTATAGTTTGATCTATGTGATTGCAAAGGCTTTGTGCTTACTGTGTGTTAAGAACTTGCAGAGCTAAGTGAAAGTGATTGTAAGAAGGCTTTGTGATTAAACCTAGCTCAGGGAAGGAGGATTTGGCGAGGTGCACGCGGATATCCTTTCCTATGTGGAATGGGTTCTTTTGGCTCTGTTCTTATAGAAGATTGAAAGAAGACAATAAAGAAGAGAAGAGTTGGTGGATGTAGCCCCACACTGGGGTGAACCATGCATATTCTGTGTTGTGGTTGCTTTGTGCATTATAGTTGTTATGTTATTGATGTGATGTATGCTTAGTGAAATGATATATGTTAGATGCATCTGATATAATATCTTAGTTCTTAGTAATGTGAATGAATTCTAGATCTGATCTATTTCTATGTGCTAAGTGTTGGATGTATTAGATCTTGTGGAATACTGCGCTACTCTGTAATTAGGGTTTGAATCTGTGATGTGAAAAAGGGTTAAATGTTGATGAATATTAACTGTTAAGTTCTATATTAGTGTTATAATCACAGATCTGTGTCCCAACTAGGTTGCAGACACTTAAATCCTACAACCCCCCCTTCCTTTACCTCGGGTGAGACTTCATCTGCTCTGCATTTGTTGCCGAAAGGGACGATATTTAGGGTTTTTTTGGTGTGTTGTTGAAGCGTTGAACCCTGCGTCTGCCCCCGTGCTAACAAAGACATTTTGAAATTTAAAGATGAAACATTAATGTTATAGTTGGGAGGATGTAATTTTTCTTAAATGTTTTGGGGATTCTAATGCAGATCTTGAGCATTGCTCTCATCTGTCGGTTGGAGGCATTTAATGTAATAAATGTAAAGTAGTTGTAGAATTTAATTTCGATAAGATATCTTAGAGTTGTAGGAGGGAAAACTCAATAAATCTCCCCCGTAGATGTATTGTATCAATTTTTTTTTTATCAATTGTAAGAGATGAAGAGAAGAATCTGTAGAGCAAGAGAGTATAGGAGAGTAGAGAAGAAGATAGATTGTATAAGTTGTTTGAGCAGATAGTTGTTTCTATATAACCCATGTACAAAAGAACTTGAATTAATATAAGAATGCTTTGATCAAATTTCATGGTGTTGTTATGGTTATGTTGATGGGCCTTATATCCCTTGACTCAACAACAGGAACCAAACCCGCCATCGAGGCCCAATTAGACTCTGCCTCGTTTAATATGGAATGGTTCTCTAGATCTTGCAATCTGGCCGATTTATCGATGGGCTTTATGTTTTCTTGTGTAGGTCTTCCTTCACTTAAGATAGTTCTTTTTCTGTACTTCTCTTGGGTGGTGTTGGTATGAGAGATTCAACCCAGTATAAACCAACTTGACAAATAACAAGACAAAGTTTTAACTATTGGGAAGAGGTCGAGCTTGGGATAACCCGCTGCTCAAATGTGCAGACATAGATTCTATGCCAAATGGTCTAGTACTAATACATTAACGAAATGAGCATCCAATTACTATTCGAGAAAAATAATTAACATAAAGAAAACACATATGTAATCAAGATCACGGTAAGAAAAATAATTCGTCTACCATAACATTCATCACATAACAACACAATAATTTTATCTTCATCATTAAAGAAACGAATATAAAAAAATTGCACCAGATAACTTGACAACATAATCAATTACTCTTACTCATTTACTACATCATTATTGGAACAAGATAGGAAGTAATTATTCTCCAACTCCAATCACATACATCTGATGAAAATAGCTTGTCTTGGTCTAGAAGGACTTCTCAGTTTATAGCGGTCTCAAAATAGTTATCAACAACCAAAAAGAAAGAGTTATTACAACAATCATCGACCCTCGACTAATTAGTCAATGTCCTTATTTGTAATATAAAGTTCAACCGAAATTAATGGCTAAGTACAGTTTGAACCAAACAAAAATCGCCACGTGGCGTTATCATCTAACAGTTTCTTCAACAATCCATCTGAGATGTTTCTTGAAAAGGGTGACTCCTTTCATATTAAAACCAACTGATAAATATTTCTTCACAAATGTTGGCCCACAGAAATCTATGTTGTTCCATTGGAGCCACATATATCCCCCTGATGTCTGATGCATGCACTCGACACTTTGTTAAACTGAAGTTCAATTGCTGAAGCATGGTTTGGGCTCTGATCGGATGTTCTGCGAACTGTTGTACTTTCCCTAGCCTTGCACCAGTTATCTTTGTGAATTCTTCGGTCCAAAGTGAGTCCTATTCGACATATAACTGGAACACGTCGATCAGGTTGATAAATTCATCTGAGGTGTCGAACTTAGGGTGCCTGACATCCTTCATTGCTCCAACGATTCAGTTTCAGTGTTTCTTTTAGTTCTTCAACGAGGTCACATGATGAGCTCTATTTGGTAGTTGAGAGGATTTTTCCTGCAATCAAAGTAGAGGTAGTTTAGTGATTAAGAAACCTATGATAAGACATAAATAAATCAAAAATATTAACATGTACCTGCATAGCTCGATAGTCCCAGTCGTTTTAATACTTACATGATACTAGACGCTCCTTTGAATGAGCTATGATGATCTGGCCGAAGCCACCGCTTCTCTTTAGTTTAAATGAATTACGTCAGTGTGCCATAGGGTGGAAAATCAAGTATGGTAGGCATGAGCATATAAACTGTCATAGTAATCACTTGACCTTTGGGGCTAAAAGGAGGCGTCAGAGACAGGTGTGCGCATGTGTGCTCCCAAAAGGTCGAATACCGTAAAGGGGAATTCCTTAAATTCCTCCAGAATCTGTATCACCAAGCGTTTCAAGCATCAGTTGTCAATAATGGAGTGAAGTTCAAAAATATCCAAAGGATTGTACTGCACATTCCCTGCAACTTTGATTCATCGACGTTTACATGTTCTGGATTGCATCCGTCAGGCAGTTGTGGCACGCTGAGTTTCCAAAACATCATGTCGTGAGGTGCAGGTGTTTTATTGGCATGCTCTGTTTCGCTCCTTCATTTCTCTATAAATTCTAGGATATCTGTGGGGAATGCATACGCTAAGCTTAAATCCTCTAGAATTATGGTCCGGCGAGTGTATCTTGGCAAAGTCCTACATAATAGTCTTTATCACCTGTAGATGCTCATGTCCCTGCGTTGTTGCATCATGGGGTCTCCTTCAAACATGGGGCGGGGTCTGAGAGGCAGCCGAAGTGCTAGGTCTGAGCCTCAGCGTGCCTGGGACTCTTTAGTATTAGCTTCCCAAGTACTTAAAACTCCAACCGGAGGTACAAGAATTTGCTTGGAGACAACATCAATGTCTCTAGCGGAGCTTGGGGTGGAAAAAGGTATGTCTGAAAGAGCCATGCTAGGAACCATGCCTTATCTGGGGCTGAAACCACAGAGAAGAGGAAGACCCAGGAAAGATACGGAAAAAGGAGAGGAGGACCACCTCCCGGCTAGGATGAGTGCACGTCCATCCCTTGAGGAGCCTCTGATGCTTACCAACTTGTCAGAGCCGGTTGGGACTACCGATAGAGGAGGTGGGAGATGAAAGGGAAGGGCAATAGCATCGGGAACTTCCATCAAAAGTGCCTCTCAGTAGTTAGAGTAGGCTGAAATCGCAATATTTGAACTCTACCAAGAAAATAGAGAGTTGCGGTGTTAGTTGGTGGCAAAAGACCAGGAGACATCGTCATCGCAGGTTCGAGCAGGAAGCACGATTTGGCTGTAGAGATGACTTCGAGAAGCACAAGATACAATTGTGTAGTTGCACGAGGTGCAATGGATGGTGAGAGAAAACAACATAGTGTAAGGCGTGAGTAGTAACCCGTGGAAAGGTTCATGTGTAGGGGACTCATAATGGGCGGTTCTATGCCTTGTACTTTCCTAAGCGACTCTTGCTAAATTATTCTTTTTCTCTTTTGTTGCAAAGATATTTGTGGTCTCACTGCCACCAGGCCGGTTGGTCGCAGCATCGGCGTGGCTTATTGTATGTGATATGGAATCGGCGGGAACCTTTAGTGCAATACCGACAGTGTTTTGAATGTACCACACTTTCTTTTAAATACAAAAATTAACCGTGTTCTCTCATATAAGTCTTTTTCTCATAAAATATTAGATTCTTGTGATCGCCATTTTTACATTGTGCGTTTGTTAATACTTTCTCTTGTAAAATTTTATATGTCGATAGATGTTTCCATGGAGTTACCAACCCTGGATCATTAGAAAAATTTTAATCATAAAAACAAAAGGTATTCGACTAGTGGGTAAGGGTCAAATTCGAGATCTCGCTCGCATCAAAAGCACTAAGAAATATTAGTCGCCAAGACTGTCGATACCGGGTGGTATTGGGGTTATTGTTTCAATAAGAAATTAAACATTTTGCAATCACCGATGCTGAACTTGTTTCATGGGTTCAGCGGTCGAGCGTGTCACTCTTCTTTATGCGCGACGCTTACTGTTACACCTTTCCGCTGAAACCGACAGATCGGTCTTCAACAAGATCCTTCCCAAGGCCTATTCATAGAAAAGAAATACTTTCATCGGCAAATGCCGATGAAGGCCGGTGCTTGACTATTTTGACCTCTCAGACGATTTTCATCACATTTAAATTTTATCGATGCCGAAATTCTGAAGCGAGTCGGGGAAAATTTTGGGTCGCCGATTCCTTGAGTAGTTGCTAAGTCTATTTTAGAGTGAAGATAATTCTTTGTTGTATGTTCAACTCAACTTTAATCAATTCAAACATGAAACACATAAGATAAGCGAACATATTATCATACCTAAGCGAAAATAGTCAAAATGTAAAATATCGGTTGGTATCGAAAAGGAAATGGTCACAAACCTTTTAGGGTGTGTTGACTGCTCAACAAATGGTGATTCACCGGGTGAACAAAAAATCTGTGGTTCCCCTTTGTTTCCCTTAGGGTAATAATTCTCTGCAGAACATGAAGCACACATATTTATTCATACATACTGTTGTAGGAAAATTTGCCTGAGGACAAGTAGATCGACCTCTAAGGCTTGACCTTAAACTTATACAGAAAAATTCTTATCATGGACACTGACTTCGTTTCAAATCTATCTAAGCCTAATGCATGAGAAGGGAGGATTATAGAAGTACCTTTTAACCGACGTTTGTCCCTGCACGCTCCGAGTTGTGCTCCAATCCTTTTGCTCCTCGCTGAGGTCTGTGGACAAAACGAGATACAACCTCTTCCTACTCTATTGACATTATCTTGAAAACAGATCTATCATTAAATGATAAGTTCATGTAACATTAGACACAAACTAGAAAGAAATAGGCCAAGCTTGTCATATTAATGAGAATAACGACAACAATGCTTACAATCGTAGATGTGAATGCGACAGCTTCATCAAATCCTCTTCGTCTAACCCTTGCCTGAAAGATCCACGGCCTGGATGACAGCAGCTTCAATGATTACTCTCCTTTGGCTGACTGTGTGTCTCCTCCAAGATCATAAGTTCCATATGTTCAGTTCTTCCCCTCTTTACCACCATAGATCTTGCTTATATAGGTTGGGAAGGGCCCAACTACTTGAGTTATGTTTAGAACCAGTTGAAAACCTCCTCCTTGGATCAAAGATCTTTTGACAAAACCAATAATTCGAGTTCAACCGTCTCCCAAAATCGAATGATTCTTCCCTTATTCTTCTCACCGGGCTAACAACTTGCCCAGAATGGAGAGCACTCCCTCAGAAGGGGCATCAGAGTGCTAGAACACTCCAGAGAAGGTCAAGGGAAGCGCCAGCGCTTCAAATCTCGGTAGCGCTTCTACAAAGGGGTGGAAAAGCACTATAACGCTTCTGAAGCATGGCAGAAGGGCGCCAATGCTCCTCAGGCAGTTTTAGAGAAGCGTTCCCCTTCCAAACCCTTAATCAAGAATCCCTCTTAGGTGTTAAGAGATGTTTGACCTCAGTGAACCAGTTTCTTCCTTCAAACCAAGTACATGAGATGTTTCAAGTGCCTCTTTAGTGTCGTCATTGTGGTAGCATGATTCAACAACATTTACGACATCCTGTAACCAACTTGCGACATTTGCGACAAGTCGTAAAGGAGTTGTGACACTTGTGACAAGCGAGAGGCATATGCGACACTTATCCAGTCGAGTGATTTTGATGTGTAACAGAATGCCCCCCAAAGTATGAAGTCAGAAGATGCGGACTGATGACTGAAGTAATTTGTAGATATTCAAGCAAGGTTATAGACTCAGAGAACCTGACGGAAGCTGCACACAAACATCCAACCAATATCATGACATATATCAAAACCCAAGGTAGGCATACCTATGCTTGGGAGATCGAGACTTGTGAGGTATG
>JZKD02S0705718.1:144865-164939 GCA_000966675.3 Picea glauca | reverse complement strand
CCCCCTTAGATTTGTCAACTAATAAGTACCTGCCCCGATTTTCTTGGCCACTTGGAAAGGCCCAATCCATAGGCTCTGGAACTTGGAGTATTTCCCTTTTGGTTCATTTTCCCTATCCCACTTCAGGACTAAATCTCCTACTTCAAAGTTCTTTTCCTTAGCCTTATGCTTATCAAACCATCTTTTCACTATTTGTTGGTGAGCTAGGAATTTTGACTTAGCCTTTTCTCTTTCTTCTTCTAGCATGATCAAAGTGTTGATTCTTTATTGCATGGTCGAGGATGGTTCCTCGTTGGAATCTTGGGCCAATTGAAGAGATGGAAGATAGAGCCCATTTGGGAGGATGGCTTCTGGCCCATAAACCAGAAAATATGGGGAATTTCCTATAGCTTCTTTCGGTGTGACCCTATCGGCCCATAGAGAATTATGAAGTAGATTATGCCAATTTATTTGGTTATCCGTAACCGTCTTCTTTAATATCCTTACCAGGTTTTTATTTGTTGATTCTGCCACACCGTTTCCCCGAGGGTAATAATTTGCGGAGTACTTGATTATAATCCCTTTGTCCAGAGAAAACTCTGTCAATAAGGTAGAAGAGAAATAAGTTGCATTGTCAAAGACCAGAATAGAGGGAACACCAAACCTTGTGATCACTTGTTATTCTATAAATTGGATTACTACCTTCTCATTTACCTGAGTCAAAGGAGTGGCCTCTCCCCATTTTGTGGAATAATCGGTGGTAGTAAGAATATACTTGTGCAATTTTGAAGAGATCAAGGTAATTTCCCCTATTATGTCTAACCCCCACTGTTCAAAAGGCCTCGAGATAGTCACATGCTGAAGTGGGACTACTGCCCTTTTCTCCTTTCCAACACTTATTTGACAATTCTTGTCGTTCCCAACGTAGGTATGAGCGTCTTTGAACAAGGTGGGCCAGTAATAGTTGGCTCTCAAATCTTATGAGCGGTGGTGTTTCCTACGAAATGTCCCATGATGGGGTCATAGTGGAGTTCTTTTAGCACTTTATCAATGTCTTTTCATTCAATACATCTCAATAGTACACCATCATAGTTGATCTGGAAGAGCACCGAATTTATAAGGCGATACTGTGCAGATTTTAACCTCAGTGCTCTCCTTTCCCTAGGGTTGAGATTCTCGGGACAAGTCTCGTGATGTAGAATATAAGTTAAATCCTTGTACCAAGAGCCTTGTCCTAGGGAGATGTATGCTATTTCATTACACCATAGTGATATTTCATTTTCCCACCCAGAATCTGGAATTGCTTGATCCTGGGCTTCAACTGCGAGCTTGCACAAACCTTGTCCTTTTACTAGTTTGGAAGGTTTTATATATAGATCAAATTCCTGGACTACTGCCATCCAGTTCCCTCTCCTTTCCCCCATTTCTTGTTGGGTAAACAGGGATCAGACCACAAGGTGTGGCACAATCACCTTAGTGTGATTCTTGAGGATGTAAGACCTGAAATGCTTGACTACCTTATAGACTGCGTAGGCCTGTTTGTCTATGGCAGGGTAATTGAGCTCAACTCCTTGAAGATTGGTACTCATAAATGACACTGGGGCTTCATTGTTGTCATCATCCTTTTGAGTCAAAACCACAACTAGCGATTGGTCAGAGGCAAAAGTATAGAAGGAAAAATCTTTATTAAAATCGGGATTTCACAACACCGGGGCCTGGGATATGGCAACTTTGATATTTTCGAAGGTGTCTTTTCGCTCATCATCCCACTTAAATTTGGCATCCTTGCAGATCATCTTGTGTAAGGGTATGATGATTTCGGCGAAGTCGGGAGTGAATTTCCTTACAAAGTTGATTTGCTCAAAAAAGGACTGCATAGATTTATTGTTATGGGGTAGCGGGAGTTGAGATATGGCCTTAATCCTTTCGGGGTCTATATGAATCCCTTATTTCAATATAATATGGCCTAACAACTTACCTTCCTCGACACCGAAAACAATTTTCTTAGGATTCAAAGATACACCATATTTTTTGCATCTCTCAAAAATCTGAGTTAAGTGTCGGATGTGATCTTCTCTATTCTTTGAGTACACTGTAACGTCATATAAATACACTACCACACACCTATTGATAAGTCCTTGGAAAGATATGTCCATGGCCCTTTGGAAGGTTGCTCCTGCATTGATTAACCTGAAAGGCATACGTTTATAGGAAAAGGTTCCCCATTTGGTTCGGAAGGTGGTTTTTAAACGATCTTCTTCTGAAACCAATAAATAGTTGTATCCTGAGAAACCGTCTAGTAGGGAGAAAATATTCGAGCCTGACAAAATCTGCAAGAGTTGTTCCATCGGTGGGACAATATAATTTTCCTTTCCGGAAGCTCTGTTGAGGTTCTAGAAATCCATGCATAATCGGATTTCTCCCGACTTTTTCATCACTGGAACAAGATTTTCTACCCAGGAGGAATGCCTAACTTGGAAAATTATCTTCACATCTATAATATTCCTTAAATCCTGATACATGAGAGGTTTCAGAGATGGATGATACTTTCAGAGATTTTTATGGAAAGGTTTTATTTTGGGTTTCAATGAGATGATGTGTTGAAAAATGTGAGTGTCATATGTTTTCAAATCCTTATAGGACCATGCGAAGATGTCCTGATATTTTCTAAATAATTTGAGGTAGGCTTTCCTCTCTTCCTTAGATATGGTTTTTCCAAGGTTCACATTTTTTGGGTTCTTTGGGGTTCCAAGATTTACAGTTTCATGGAGGGGGAAAGTGCCACTAGTCTTTGCGTTTTTAGGTCCTTTAAATCGTACCTTCAGATCAAACATATTATCTAGATTAGCTACCCCCCTCGGGATTGCGTGATCCTTTGGGTCTATCCGAAGATCGGTTCTTGTTGATTTCTCTTGGAACTCTTCATCGTCAATAGTGAGATCTTTGAAATTGTCTTGGTTGGTTAAGAAGTTTATGATCTATTCATCTCCCTCAAAGAATTTCCAATTAGAAATGTTATTAGGTATTGATGGTTTGTAGAGTAGTTCTATAGTGAATCAGGAGGCTTCATAATATTCTATAGGTGATAGTCTGGAAGCAGTCGTGGCTAAGGAGTCAAAAAGAATATTTTTTTCTCGAGGAATCACTGTGATATTGAAAGCCTCAAAGTGCTCTATTAACCTATGCACCTCCTGCTGGTAGTTCTTAAGATGGGGCAAATTGCAATGTATAGTATTCCTTACTTGTCTAACAATAATTTCAGAGTCTCTGAAAACTTTCAATTCTTTGACATCTAGATCTATGGTTTTCTTTAACCCTTGTACTAGAGCTTCATACTCGACAGTGTTGTTGGTACATTCGAATTCGAGTCTACAGGAAAGGAAATGACGTTTACCTTTATTCTCAATGAGGATGCACCTTTCTCCTGACCCTTCTTGTGATTTAGATCCATCAAAATAGAGGGTCCAAATGGGTGAACAATAGTCACTCCTTTCCCTTTCCTCTTTAATGTTTTGTTCTCCGATCTTTTCTCCCACAAGTCCAAGCGTGAAGTTTTGGTAGAAGAGAGAGTCTCTCGTCAGCATCAGTGATTCTTCTTGGAAAATCATTTCAGAGCTTTGGGTAAATGAAACATTAGATAGGAGAGGAACAAAGTTCCTGAAATGGGAATCACACGAATAATTACCCAACACGATAAAGTTCATGGATGTGGGTTTGTTCGGGGTTTCTAGATCAGTGACCGTATGCTTCGGATATTTCTCCCAATCGATCATGATCATGTTGTTGTATCCTTTTAGTGGTAGCCAAAGGTCTTCCCAATCTATACTAAAATATCCATTGATATTTTCATACCAATCTCGGCTCAGCAATATCCCATATGCCTTTGGAATATATACTACAATGATGTCAATCACTTGCACAAAATTAGGAAGTGTTGCTATCTTGATCATCACATCTTTGATTTCTCCCATGACCCTGACTTGGGTTCAATCTAATTGTATGACATGATTATCACTTTTGAGAGGGACAATGCATAATTTATTACAAATGGCCAAGGGAATCACATTGGAGGACGCCCCAGAATCTACCAAGCAATTGTGAAGGTTCCTGCTGAAGAATTCAAACGTTAGGAGGAAAGGTGTAACAAAGGAATTTTCCCTCCTATCTCGCGAACAAGTGTTCACAGTCAGCTTACTCACTAGATCGGTGGAAGACATATTCCTTTCTAGATCGCTTGCCATCACCAGGTTTCCTACGGAGTTCATAGCCTGCAACAGAAAGTCTTTCTGCTGGGGGGATTCTACACAGGTCCATAATGGATAGTTGTCTCTTAACTTTTTCAAATATTCAACCACGTTATAATCTAGTTTGGGTGATTCTTGAGTGTGAATGATTATAGGCTTCTTGCCGAAAGTGGAAGGTGTTTTCGGGCGATCGAGAGTTTTTTTACTCTTCGAGACCTGGGTGGAATCGACATATTTTGATCCAGATGGACCCTTACTACACGTTTGTATCACCGAGACTTTCACGAGTCATTCCTGGAACTCAAACAGATCATTGGAAGGCATCATCAGGTCGGGATCCCATATCAACATGGTTGTGTCTCATGGTGGATCAATCTCTTCCTGATTGACACTTTTGATAGCTGAACTACTTGGTTGTTCGGTTGGGGAGACTTCATCTAGGAATCGATTGGACATCAAATTCATGGCATGTACCCATTGGGGGAAGTTTCTTTCAGAGTGGTTTTCCTAGTGATACGTGTAGAAAGAATAAGACGCGACGTTCCCTAGATCAATATTTAGGTTGGCTGGGGGAGGTTCAATTGCTTTGAACGACATGTTTCTTTTAAAGAAAGGCTTATAGGGCCTTTGACCTAGGTTTACCTCCCCTGCGCTTCTCTTCATGTATGTAATCTCATTTGATAATTTATTAACCATGCGTTGCATATCCTCTATATCCCCATTACCCTTGTCGGGAGTTTTCTTGGCTAGCTTCCCCGACGGTTTAGTTAAAAGAAGTCCTCTCCTAGGAGGGGGATGGGCCTCTCTTTTAGCTAAAGAAGCCTTGCCTTCCCTACATCCTTTCATCGGGAACTCTATCGTCTTGGCTTCTTCAAAATTTTCTGCGAGGGTTTTCTTAGTGACTCTTTTCACAAACATAGAAATAGAAGCCGGAAGCACATTGGCATAAAACTCGATTTTCAATTCTTAAGTTGGTTTCACCACAGCCTAGAATTTGCTTAAAATGGTCATGAATCTTTGATTGAAATCTTTGACCCTCTCTTTTGGGGTCATGGTCGCTACGAACAACTCAGCCATCGAGGATCCCATAGTAGTTTCTTCTCCAAATTTGTCTAAAAAATATTTTTTGAACTTAGTCCAGCTGGTTATAGATCCTACTGGCAAATTAAAATACCATGTGGAAGTTGAATTTTCGAATGTGTAGGGAAAAATTATGTAGACTATGTCTTCATTTTGAATGTTCATCAACCTGATCACAAGTATGAATTTCTTGATATGATCTTTAGGTAAACCTGAAGTCTCAGAATCATACTTGAGGAGCATCTTTTCCGGGTGTCGGGGAAGATTATGTACTCATCCAGGGACAACCACGATGTCTCCGACCAACCAAGGTTGGTTGTCTTGGAGTGGGATTTCCCTTTCCTCCCCATGATCATTATTACCTTCCATATCTTCAGAATCCGAGTTGAGCTCCTTTTCTTTCGAAAAATCGTTTCACTCGGAGATATTGTTGGCTGGCGTTCCGGGTATTAGATCAAGAGGTTCTTGGATTTTGGTAATTGAAAAATTTATCAAGTCTTCTACGGAGTGTACGAAAAATTATTTGGAAGTACTAACCATTGGTAGACTTTGTTGTTTTCTTAGAGGAAGGATTGGAGCTAAGGACAATGTGCCAATTTGTCGGGCATAGGCTCTAGTGATTCTTCGGAACTGATTCACTTCCTTGTGAGGAAGGGCGTAAGGTATTTCAGGGTGAAAAGGTTCTTCCTTAGGCTGGGGTGAGTTACCTGCTTCGAGAGTACTTAGTAAGAATGGGTTGTCCATTGAATGACTAGCCATGCATGTGGACCATTATGAATCTATAGGCTATTCAAAATACTATATAAATCATATACTCAATCATTCATTCTCAGGCCCTCCTTCTAGTGCCAATTTTGTTGATGGGCCTTATATCCCTTGACTCAATAGCAGGAACCAAACCCTCCACTGAGGCCCAATTAGACTCTGCAATGTTTAATATGGAATGGTTCTCCAAATCTTGTGATCTGGCCGATTTATTGATGGGCTTTATGTTTTCTTGTGAAGGATCTTCCTTCAGTTAAGATAGTTCTTTTTCTGTACTTCTCTTGGGTGGGGCTGGTATGAGAGATGCAAGTCAGTAAAAACCAACTTGAAAAATAACAGGACACAATTTTAACTATTGGGAAGAGGTTGAGCTTGGGATAATCCGTTGCTCAAACGTGTAGACAAAGATTATATGCCAAAGGGTCTAGTAATAATACATTAACCAAATGAGCATCCAATATTTGTCTCAGAAAACTAATTAATAGAAAGAAAACACATATGTAATCAAGATCACAGTAAGAAAAATAATTCATCTACCATAACATTCATCACATAACAACACAACGATTTTATCTTCATCATTAAAGCAAAGAACATCAAAACATTGCACCAGATAACTTGACAACAGAATCAATTACTCTTACTCATTTACTGCATCATTATTGGAATAGGATAGGAAGTAATTCTTCTCCAACTCCAATCACATACATCTGATGAAAATAGCTTGTCTTTGGTCCAGAAGGACTTCTCAGTTTATATCAGTCTCAAAATAGTTATCAACAACCAAAAAGAAAGAGTTCTTACAACAACCATCGACCTTCGACTAATTGGTCGATGTCCTTATTTATAATATAAAATTCAACCGAAATTAACGGCTAAGTACAGTTTGAACCAAACAAAAATCGCCAAGTGGTGTTATCATCTAACAGTTTCTTCAGCAATCCACCTGAGATGTTTCTTGAAAAGGGTGACTCCTTTCATATTCAAACCAGATGTTAAATAGTGCTTCACAAATGTTGGCCCATGAAAATCTATTTTGTTCCATTAGAGTTGCATATATCCCCCTGATGTCTACTGCATGTGCTCATTATTTTGTTAAAATGAAGTTCAATTACTAAAGCATGGTTTGGGCTCTGATCATATGTTCTGCAAACTGCTTTACTTGCCCTGGCCTTGCACCGGTTATCTTTGTGTTTCTTCGGTCCAAAGTGAGTCATGTTCGGCATATAACTAGAACACATCACTGAGGTTGATAAATTCATCGGGGGTGCCAAACTCGGGGTGCTCGACATCCTTCATTGCTCCGACGATTCAATTTCGGTGTTTATTTTAGTTCTTCGGCGAGGTCACAGGATGAGCTCTATTTGGTAGTCAGGAGGATTTTTCCTGCAATCAAAGTAGAGGTAGTTTAGTGATTAAGAAACCTATGATAAGGCATAAATAAATAAAAAATATTAATGCATACCTACGTAGCTCACTAGTCCCAGTTGTTTTAATACTTATGTGATCCCAGACGCTCCTTTGAATGACCTATGATGATCTGGCTGAATCCGCCACTTCTCTTTAGTTTAAATGAATTACACCAGCGTGCCATAGGGTGGAAAATAAAATACGACAAACATGAGTGTATAAACTGTCATAGTAATCACTTGACCTTTGGGTCCGAAAGGAGGCATCGGAGACGGGTGTGCACGTGTGTGCTCCCAAAAGGTCAGATACCATAAATGGGAAGTTGTTAAATGCCTCCAGAATCCATATCACCAAGCGTGTCAAACATCATTCATCAATAACGGAGGTTTGAAAGTTCAAAAAGATCGGAAGGATCGTACCGCACGTTCCCTGTAACTCTGATTCAATGACATTTACATGTTTTGGATTGCATCCGTTAGGAAATTGTGGTGTGTTGAGTTTCCAAAACATCATTTCACGAAGCACGAGTGTTTTATTGGAACGCTCTGTTTCACTCCTTCATTTCTCTATAAATTCTAGGAGATCTGTGGGGAATGCATACGTTGAGCTTAAATCCTCTGGAATTTTGGTCTGGTGAGTGTATCTTGGCAAAGTCTCTCGTAATAGTCTTTATCACCTGTAGACGCTTGGGTCCCTGCACTGTTGCATCATTTGGTCTCCCTCAAAGATGGGGCGGGTTCTGAGAGGCAGTCGGAGAGCCAGGTCTAAGCCCTAGCGTGCCTGGGACTCTTTCTTATTGGCTTCCTGAAAACTTGAAACTCCAATGTGAGATATAGGCATTTTCTTGGAGATGACATCAACACCTCCAGTGGAGCTTATGGTGGAAAAAGGTATGTCTGAAAGAGCCATGCTGGGAACCGTGCCTTCTCTGGGAATGAAACCATGGAGAAGAGGAAGACCTAGGAAAGATATGAAAAAATGAGAGGAGGACCACCTCCCGGCTAGGCTGAGTGCACATCCATCCCCTAAGGAGACTGCGATGCTTACCAACAGGTCGGAGTCGATTGGGACTACCGGTAGAGGAGGTGGGAAATGAAAGGGAAGGGAAAATGTGCTCGACACTTTTGTTGATAGTCCTCCTCAGCAGTTAGAGAAGGCTCAACTCGCAATAGCCGAACTCTACTAAGAAAATAGAGAGTTGCGACATTAGTTGGTGGAAAAAGACCAGGAGACACCGCTATCGCAGGGTCATGCAAGAAGCACGGTTTGGCTGCAGAGATGACTTCGGGAAGCACAAGATACAATTGTGCAGTTGCATGAGGAACAGTGGATGGAGGGAGAAAAGAACATAGTGTAAGGCATGAGTAGTAACTTAGGGAAAGGTTCATGTGTAGGGGATGCATAATGGGCAGTTTTGTGCCTTGTACTTTCCTAAGCGACTCTTGCTAAATTCTTCTTTCGCTCTTTTGTTCCAAAGATATTTGTGGTCTCACTGCCTCCGGGCCAGTTGGTCGCGGAGTTGGCGTGGCTTATTGTATGGGATATGAACTTGGTAGGAACCTTTAGTGCAATAATGACAGTGTTTTGAATGTACCACGCTTTCTTTTAAATACAAAAATTAACCATGTTCTCTCATCTGAGTCTTTTTCGCATAAAATATTAGATTCTTGTGATCGTCATTTTTACACTGTGCGTTTGTTAATACTTTCTCTTGTAAAATTTTAGATGTCCATTGATGATTTTGTGGCGTTACCAACCTTGGATCATTCGAAAAATTTTAATCATAAAAACAAAAGGTATTTGGCTAGTGGGTAAGGGTCAAATTTGGGATCTCGCTCGCATCAAAAGCACTAAGAAAGATTAGTCTCCAATACTGTTGATACCGAGCGGTATTGGGGTTATTGTTACAACAAGAAATTAATCATTTTGCAATCACCTATGCTGAACTTGTTTCGGGGGTTCAATGGTAAACAATGTCACTCTTCTTTATGCGTGATGCTTACTGTTACACCTTTCCACCAAAACCGATGGATCAGTCTTTGGAAAGATCCTTCCCGAGGCCTATTCGTAGAAAATAAACACTTTCATCGGTCGACGCCGATGAAGTTCGGTGCTCGGCTATTTTGACTTCTCAGACGATTTTCATCACCTTTAACTTTTACTGATGTCGAACTTCTGAAGCAAGTCAGGGAAAATTCTGGGTCACCGATTCCTTGAGTAGTTGTTAAGTCTCTTTTAGAGTTAAGATAATTATTTGCCATATGTTCAAGTGAACTTTAATCAATTAAAACATGAAACACATAATATAAGAGAAAGTATCAGTTTCATACCGAAGAGAAAACAATCAAAATGTAAAATATTGGGTGGTACCCAAAAGGAAATGGTCACAGACCTTTTAGGTTGTGTTGAGTGCTCAACAGGTTACTGTTTACATCTATTAAATGGTATGTTTATAGTTTGTTTATATTCTATGTTATGCATTTGTTTCAATGCTTTATGTGTGTGATTTTATGTTGAATGTATGGAGCATGTGAGAGGGAGAGTATAAGTTTCAATTTCTTCTCCTCCTGAGAATTCCTGCAAGGATTGTAGTAAAGGTCCGCAAGGAGTCCATTGACAAGATTCTGAGTTTTACCTCAGAAAATCTCAGGAGAGATTAAGTTGTTCTTATACCAAGAAAAGTGCAAGTATAGAACAAAGCCATGCAAGGTGTGCACAGGCCAGGTTGAAGTCTTAGAATTTTCCAACCCAAGGGAGCGGTTGAAGAACTTCTATCGCAAGGAGTGTGCAGAGTTTGGATAATTGAAGATTATCATGAAGGCCGCAAGGAGTGCATGCAAGAATCCCTTAGAATCCTTGAGTTTGTAGCTAGAATCAAGCTCAGGAGGGATAAAGACTTGGAAAGTTCAAAGGAAGGATGAGGGTCGAGGTCACCTCGCAGAAACCAAGATTAGGAGGAAAGACGCCAAGTATTTTGGAAAGCAGTCTTTGAGAACTTGAACGAACAGTTGGAATTCTCGAAGGGAGAAACATCGATTTTCCTTGGACCATTGGATTTAGTAGATCAATGAAGAGGATAAGACCAAGTTTATTTCAACAATTGCAAACTCAAGAGAGATAACAACCATTAGATCCCGAGGACTGTGAGTCGTCGATTGGGTGCTTTGAAATATAGGCATTTTGGACGTTGGGAGTGTGGAGGAAGCTTTTTTCAGGAATCACGAGATGTGAAATATCGATAGGAGAAGGAAGAATCTGGAGGATTGGATCACGGGGAATCAAGAACATTGATCTGACAAAGTGGTCATCGTGATTTCAGATTTCAAGAGAAGGGGAGATGACCACTTCATAAATTCCTGATACGTGAAATCTCGATGTGATCTGGACTGTCAGATCGTGGGAGAATTGGGACCGTTGATCTATGGCGGGGAATTTTTTGCATTTTGGATATCGGGAAAAGGGAGAAAAGTCACTTTACAACATCCCAACACGTGAAACCATGACACACTCAAAGGTTGCACCCCAGGTCGTAGCCGAGGGTCACATCAAGAGAATTTAAGGGAGGAACTACGAACCATTATCCATTTTGGGATTTTGGGAATCAGAGGAGTCGGTGTGCCTTGCAACGGAATACCCGACATCATGAAACCCGACGTGCCTTTTTGGGGCTAAAGCCGTGGTCACATCGGTGGTCACGTGGAGTGGAGGCTCGTTCCTAAGTGCATGTTCACACAGGCAGAGCTTAGAGAAGGACCTATGGTCATTTAGTTTCGAAGGTTCCAGCAGGGACCGAGGAGCTATTTCCTCTCATGAATTTTAATATCCTAAGACCGTGAGGTCAACGAGCCCTTTTGAGGTGGGGGTCTGCGTCAAGTGGTATCAAAACTTACAAATTTTGTTTTCTATAGAGGGAAGATAGGGGATAGTTGTGATTTTATTCTGCATGGACAGATTCAAGCAATGCCGTCGAGGAGACTTCAATAGAGACCCATGCCTGATCCAGCTGTGGAAAGGGAAATGAGAGAACTTCATGCTCAATTGGATGCTATGGGGAAAACACAAAGGAGAACACATGATACTAGAGATATTAGTGAGGACAAAAGTGAGAATGAATCTAGAGCCGAAGAATAAGTTGTAGATGAAGATGCTACAGAGGAATTTCTATGCAAAGATATTGCAAGAATAGAGGCCAAAGAAAAAGTGGACATCCCGATGTATGAAGGCAACTTGGACGTTGAGGAGCTACTAGATTGGTTTAGATCTCTGGATAAATAATTTCACTATGAGGATATCGAAGAAGATAAGAAAGTAAAGCACACAGTCACTATAATGAAAGGGCATGCAACATTGTTGTGGGATGAACTGTAGGCTGACAGGCGTTGCAAAGGAAAACAAAGACTCAAAAGTTGGGACAAAATGGTAGTGAAGATGAAAGAAAAATTCATACCTAGAGATTGCCAAATCAATCTGTTTCGAAGATTGTAGAATTTGAGATAGAAAGGGATGATAGAGAAGGAATACACTGAGGAATTTTACAGGTTAAACATTAGAGCTGGTCATCGCGAGAGTGATGATGAAAAAGCCACCAGATACATGAATGGCCTGAGATATGATATTCAGGATGAGATGAGCATGGTGACAATCAAGAATGTAGAAAATGCTTATCAGATTTCTTTAAAGGCGGAAGTGAAATTGGCCTGAAAGAAAGGTAAAAGGGGAAGAGGTAGAAGTCATAATAGAGGCAAAGCAATTGCCCAGGATAGAGTATAGAAGCTCAAGGATGAAGAAAAGAAACCTCATAACCACCCAGAAAGGGGAGGAAGTTCACAAGGAAGACAGTATGCTGATAGGAACACTTTTCCTCGAGCAAGAGGAAGAGGAAGAGGCAGAGGAGGTGAAATAAAGTGTTTTGTTTGTGGAAAGATCGAACACAAATATTTTGAATGTCCTGATAGAGAAAGAGATGGGGGAGGCAAAGATCAAATTTCAGAAGAAAAAAGGAGAAATGTTGAGGCAGAAGATGCAGAAGGTGGAAGATCCTTAATGATGAGGAAAATTCTCTTGAAACCAGAGAAAGAAGTGGAAAATCTAGTCCAGAGGAACAATTCGTTTAGAACTGCTTGCAAGACCAAGGATAGGGTATGCAAGATTATAGTTGATAGTGGAATCACAGATAATTTAGTATCCACAAAGATGGTGGAAAAGCTAGAATTGGAGATAGTTGCACATACAAGACCATTCAATGTTTCGTGGTTGCAAAAATGACATTAGCTAACAGTCACTAAACAATGTTTAGTTGAATTTAATATAGGGGGATATAGAGATGAGATATTATGTGATGTTATTCTCATGGATGTCTATCATCTTTTGTTGGGGAGGCCTTGGAAATATGACAAAAAATTTATTCATGATGGAAAAAAGAACACATACACCTTGGAGAAGAATGGTAGGACACATATGTTGTTGTCAATGGAAGACAAGAAGGTGAAAGAAGAAACAAGCAATACTATACTTCTCATGAGTGGGAAGGAACTTCTAGATGAAGTCAAGAAGGATGAAGAAATGCAGTTTGATGTCGTGAGAAAACCTAGAGTCATCTTGAACAGTACCTCAATAGATGATCTACCTAAGAATATTCAGGAAATGCTGGAGAATTTCATTGATGTAGTGGTGGATGATTTACCTTGTTCATTTCCACCCATGAGGAGTATAAGCCATCACATTGACCTTATACCAAGGGTAATTTTTCCAAACAAAGTAGCATACATACTGACACCGCAAGAGAATGAAGAGTTCAAGAAGCAATTCTAGGATTTGATGGACAAAGGGTTTATTAGAGAAATCCTAATTCCATGCATTGTACCTATAGTGTTAAGAAAGATGGTGGATGGAGGATGTGTACAGAATCGATAGCTATAAACAAAATCACCATCAGGTATAGACTTCATTTACCAAGGATGGATGACTAGATGGATTGCTTGAGTGGACCAAATGTTTTGTCAAAAATTGATTTGAAAAGTGGATATCATCATATTAGAATGAGGGAAGGTGATGAATGGAAGACAACATTCAATACGAATGAAGGATTGTATGAATGGCTTGTCATGCCATTTGGCTTGACGAATGTGCCAAGTACTTTTATGCTATTGATGAATGAAGTCTTGAAAGATTTCATTGGAAAGTTTGTAATTGTGTATCTTGATGATATACTGATCTTTAGTAAGATTGAGGAAGAACATTGAGACATTTAACTTTAGTAATGAGGAGGTTGCAGCAAGGGAAGTTGTTGATAAATCTGAAGAATTCGTCTTTCATGAAGAAAAAACTCATTTATTTGGGTTTTGTGATCTCTTCGAATGAGTTGAAGATGGATCATGAAAAGGTAAATGAAATCAAAGAGTGGTCGTTGCCAAGTAATATATTTGAAGTCAAAAGCTTCCATGGATTAGCCAGTTTTTATAGGAAGTTCATCAAAAATTTTAGTGGAATTTGTGCACCAATGATGGACACAATCAAGAAAAGACATAAATATTTTCATTGGACAAAGGAAGCGGAGAAAGGTTTCAAGTTGTTGAAAGAGAAGATATCTGGACAACCAGTTCTGGTTCTGCCAGACTTTAGTAAAACATTTCAAGTGAGATGTGATGCAAGTGGATTTGCGATTGGAGCAGTCTTAAGTCAAGACAATAGACCAGTTGCATACTTTAGTGAGAAATTGAATGAGACCAACAAGAAATATTCCACGTATGATAAAGAGTTTTATGCATTCATACAAGCATTGAATAAATGGAGGCACTACTTGGTTCCGAAAGAGTTCATTTTATATAGCGACAACCAGGCCTTATAGTGTATAACCAGACAGGAAAAATCGAACCAGAAACATGCAAAATGGGTTGAATTTATGCAGAAATTTACCTTTGTTATAAAGCATATTTATGGAAATGATAACAAGGTTGTTGATGCATTGAGAAAGAAATGTTTGATTCTGCGGGAGTTTCATGTGAAGACCTTAGGTTTTGATAGCCTTAAGGAAATGTACAAAGATGATTCATATTTCAAGGATGATTATAAAGCATGTGAGAATCCTTTTCTGAGAGACAGAAGCCAATGGATTGAATATTTAATTCAGGATGGATTGTTGTTCAAAGGAAATAAGTTGTGTATCCCAAAGAGTTCCATGAGATAAAACCTTTTGAAGGAAAATCAAAGTGGAGGATTGGATGGACATTTCGACCGTGATAAAACATTTGCACAACTGAACAATTTGTATTATTGGCTAGGAATGAGGACGGATGTCAAGAAATTTGTGAACAGATGTAGAATTTTCCAGCATGCAAAGGGGAAAAGACAGAATACTGGGTTACATCAACCATTTCCAATACCAAAAAGGCCATGGGATCTGGTAAGCATGGATTTTGTGTTAGTACTGTCGATGACACAGATAGGTTGTGATTTCATATTCGTGGTAGTCGACAAATTCTCAAAAATGGCACATTTTATTCCATGTCAGAAAACCAGTGATTTAACACACATTGCAAACTTGTTTTTCAAAGAAGTTGTTTGACTTTATGGTTTACCAAAGAGTATTGTTTCAGACAAAGATACCAAATTTGTTGGTCATTTCTGGAGGACACTATGGAAAAATCTGGGGATGAATCTATCTTTTAGCTCAACATATCAGCCTCAGACAGATGGATAAACTAAGGTAGTAAATCAAATCTTGGGAGACTTATTGAGGAGTTTAGTATCTAAACATCATAGTCAGTGGGATCAGATTCTACCACAAGTGGAATTTGCATATAACAACTCATCTAACCGGAGAACGAGACATAGCCCATTCTAGATAATGTATGGAATGCATCCAAGAGGAGTATCTGAGTTGAGAGACTTAGAGAAGAATGAGTTTAGAAGTGTTGGAGGAGAAGACTTTGCAATAGAGATGCAGGAGATCCACAGTAAGATTAAAGAGAAATTGTAGAGTTCCAACCAGGAACACAAGTGCAGAGCAGATCAACACAGAAGATAGATTCAATTCGAAGTGGGAGATTTGGTCTTAACACACCTTATGAAAGAAAGGTTCCCAAGGGGAATATATAATAAACTAAAGATGAAAAAGATAGGGTCGTGTAAGATTTTAAGAAAATTTGAGGTAAATGATTATGATATAGAATTTCCATATGATGTGGGCATATCACCTGTATTCAATGTAGCAGATCTGTATCCTTACAGAGTAGATGAAACAGATGGGGCAAAGAATCAAAAGGAAATCCAGTGGGTCAAGAAGATGCCTATAGCTGAAAAGCCGTAGATGGAAAATATCATTGATCAGAGATTTGGTAAGAAGACCCGGAGGAAGACATATTTTGAATATTTGATAAAGTGGAAGGGACACTCGATTGAGGATGCTAGTTGGGAAAGTAAAGACGATATCCATAAACATGGACAGACGGTGCAGGAGCTCATGGTCAGGAGTCCATGAATTTTTCAGCCAGAGGAGTATGATGCAGGAGCATTGCAAGAAAGCACAAGTGGAGGACAACTGGATACACACCAATGCACATTTTGAAATTTAAATATGAAACATTAATGTAATAGTTGGGAGGATGTATTTTTTCTTAATTTTTTGGGGTATTGTAATGCAAATCTTGAGCATTGCTCTTATCTACTGGTTGGAGGCATTTAATGCAATACATGTAAAGTAATTGTAGGATTTAATTTCGATAAGATAGATCAGAGTTATAGGAGAGAAAACTCAAGAAAGATCCCTCATAGATGTATTGTATCAAAAAAAAAATCTCAATTGTAAGAGTTGAAGAGAAGAAGTTGTAGAGAAAGAGAGCATAGTAGAGCATAGAAGAATATGGATTGTAGAATTTGTTTGAGCAGATAGATGTTGTTATAGAAACCATGTACAGAAGCACTTGAATTAAGATAACAATGCTTTGATCCAATTTCATGGTGTTGTTATGGTTATTGTTTACATCTATTAAATGGTATGTTTATAGTTTTCTTATATGCTCTGTTATGCATTTGTTTCAATGATTTATGTGTGTGATTTCATGTTGAATGTATGGAGCCTATGAGAGGGAGAGTATAACTTTCAATTTATTTTCGTCCTAAGAATTCCTACAAGGAGTGTAAAAAAGGTTCGCAAGGAGTGCGTTGACAAGATTCTGAGTTTTACCTCGGAAAAGCTTAGGAGAGATAGAGTTGTTCTTATACCAACAAAAGTGCAAGTATAGCATAGATCTGTGAAAGGTGTGCACAGGACAGGTTGAATTATTATACTTTTCCAACCCAAGAGATCGGTTGAAGAACTTCTGTCGTGCGGAGTGCACAAAGTTGAAGAGTTTGGATAATCGGAGATTATCGTGAAGGCCGCAAGGAGTGCGTACAAGAATCCCTTAGAATCCTTGAGTTCATAGCCAAAATCAAGCTTAGGAGGGATAGAGACTTGGAAAGTTCAAAGGAAGGACGAGGGTCAAATTCACCTCGCAGAAACCAAGCTCAGGAGGAAAGACGCCAAGTTATTTTTCCAGGAATCTTTGAGAACCTGAACAAACGGTTGGAATTCTCAGAGGGACAAACACCAATTTTCCGTGGACCGTTGGATCTAGTAGATCATTAGAGAGGATAAGACCAAGTGTCTTTCAACACTCGCAATATCAGAAGAGATAACATCTGTTAGATCCCGAGGAGTATGAGCTGTCAATTGGGTGCTTCAAAATATCATCATTTCGGAAGTCGGGAGTGTCGAGGAAGCTTTTTTCAGGAATCACGAGACACGAAATCCTGATAGGAGAAGGAATAATCTAGAGCATTGTATCACGGGGAATCAAGACCTTCGATCTGACAAAGTGGTCATCATGATTTCAGATTTCATAAGAAGGGTAGAGGAACACTTCATAAATTGCCAATACGCGAAATCCTGACTCAATCTGGACCATCAGATCATGGGAGAATCGGGACCATTGATCTGTGGCAAGGAAATTTCAGCATTTAGGATATTAGGAAAAGGGAGAAAATTCAATTTAAAACATCCTGACATGCGAAATCCCAACACGCTCGAAGGTTGGGCCCTAGGTTGTAGCCGAGGGTCACATCGGGAGAATTTAAGGGAGGAACTAGGAACCGTTAGCCGTTTCGAGATTTCGGGAATCAGAGGAGTCATCATGCCTTGCAACGGAAGACCTGACATCGCTAAATTTGTGGTCAGGTGGAGTGGAGGCACATGCCTAAGTGCATGTTCGCATAGGCAGAGCTTAGAGAAGGACCTGTAGTCATTTAGTGTCGAAGGTTCCAGCAGGGACTGAGGAGCCATTTTGGCTCGGGAATTTGAAGATCCTAAGACCAACAGGTCAGCAAACCTCGCTGAGGTGGGGGTTTACATCACCGGTGAGGGGATTTCATCCACATTGACGACTTCTAGCAGTGGAGATGCTTTTTGTTCTCTTCCATGCGATTGTGTTTGTGCTCTAGTCCTAACTATGGGTTGTCTGACTGTCTAGCTCAGTTTTCCCTGTTTAGGTGGTGCAATGGTGATAAAATCTTGTCGTTCGCCGAGCTCAATAGCTATTGGGACTCAGAAATGTCATATTTTCATCCATCTTTCCCTTCATCATTCTTCACATTTCATTGCCCCATTAACCTTTCATGATACCATTTTCCTAATTATATGGGTTTAAACTTATTATTTTCCAAATCATTTATTTTAGTATTAAAAGGCAATTTCTGATTAAATATTAGAAAATTGGCATGTTTTCATATATATCTCAAAAATGTGTGAGCTTTATCATGTGTAGGAATATGTGAAGGATTAATTCAAAAAGACTTCTCGAATACTTCCTCCACCATTTCAAGATTTGAGGAGATAATTCAAGCTTATTCCAAGGAGAAGATCATGGAGATTTGGTTGTCATATCTTATCCAAGATATATGAGAGATATG
This sequence comes from Picea glauca, assembly GCA_000966675.3. Classification (NCBI taxonomy): domain Eukaryota; kingdom Viridiplantae; phylum Streptophyta; class Pinopsida; order Pinales; family Pinaceae; genus Picea; species Picea glauca. The sequence goes on along the minus strand of JZKD02S0705718.1, from coordinate 146,514 downwards.
TGTGAGGATTTGAAGGGATAATATTTTGTAATAATGGGAAATTGGTTGAGAGAAAAGTGGATCTGTAATTATGAGATTCTTATCTTCTTTTCAAAGCTCTCATTTCTAAAAGAGAGTGCCCTCTCTTCATGAGGGAGGGGAGAATTATTATGATGTAGGGAGTAAAATTATTATGATGTAAGATTAGTTCTTAGTAGAGAATTGTTATGATGTAGATCATGAAAAGACTCCTTTTGTAAACCTACTTGTTGAAGAGTAATGCAAGTTTTAATTCAGCGATCGTGTGTCTAAAAGAAGTTAGTATCTGCTGATATAAAATCTTCCATGTTGGCATCAACAAGGGCCACTGATCCAACTTGGTAAGCTCATTGTAAATTGTTAGTGTAGATTTTCATTTCATGTACCTGTTATTTTGATTTCATGTTATTTTTTATTTTATTTCACTATTCAAATGTGTTGCAAAGTGTGGTAATGCAAGAATAGTTGTATCTCCATATTTCACCATACATGAGATTAAATGGAGCATCCTACTTGTTAGTTTAGTTGTATCAAGAAATAGAATAAAAGTTCATCTTTTCCTTTCATAAGCCATCAATGAACAGGTCCATCATCTAAGCAAGATCTTTTGATTGTTTATGAGTTTTTCTTTCCATCTTTCGAGTTGTGTGAAGATTGTTATTTTTAAAAGTGTGTTGGTTTCTAAATGGTTTTCTTATCTAAGATATACTAAACAGACATAGGAAACTATCTGTAATCGCTCTACTGATTACGAATCCCAGTTGATAATTTATGTTTGGTAATATATTATGCATATAATTGCACCAACAGTAGCCTCTACAACCTATGCAAAATTCACTCTCTATTGCTTCTTCTCTATCATTCTTTTCCTTTTCCAACTTTGCAATAAGATTTTCTCTCCTGCATCCTTGCTTTGTATGGGCGTCGTGTGAAGCTTGTCAAAGATGTTACCTCTACTACGGATTCACCAGCTATTGGTATTTTTAGGTCCCAATCATCCTTGTTGACATTACAAATTTCCATCAGTGAGATCTCATGCCTTTGGAATGATATCTCAATCATGATTCTGGATTCTCAAATGTGATACAAATTTGTAATGTCAACAAGGATGATTGGGACCTAAAAATACCAATAGTATTGGTATGTTACCTCTCAGAATACAATATTCACCAGCATCCATAGTCACGATACATTTTCCTCATAAAAGAGGGTTTCCTTCTAGGGAAAAAAAACCTTAACATAATATCTACCGTTAGATCTGCGACCTTATAATGAATGGTCCATATTTACAATGAAATTACAATATACTTTTACAAGGCAATTTTTTCTTCGGGGGCTTTGCCCCCGAACCCCCACTGGGGGCCTGCTTGCCCCCGGACCCCACAAAGGGGGTACCCCCCCTCTTCACTCCCCTGCGTGGAAGAGTGTACATACTTCTGGGGTGTAAATACTTCATGGGGTATAAACACGGCTGAAAGTAAAAGACCTATAAATCAAGAAGATAATCAAGCTCCAAAACCAACAATCTCCCACTTGGAGACTGATCTCAACAACTCCACCGCTGTTGTATATGTTGGACTCTGAACCTTCTTGGACCTGGAAAATTTCTCATTTTCATCTTCATTCTTGAA
>JZKD02S0705718.1:93194-114648 GCA_000966675.3 Picea glauca | reverse complement strand
ACCATTTTCATACCTTGATTCATTATAGGTACATATTTATGATTGTTGCAAGTTAAGTTTGTTGACTAATCGAAAATTAGTCATGTGAGACTAAAGTAAAGTTTGATGAAAATTCCAGTTTCTTATTGTTGAAGTTAAGGAAGGTTTCCAGGTCTTTGATCACATACACTAGGTATGTTACAAAGTTACAGATCAGATTTGGATGATAGTATTGATGAGACAGGTTGAGGTGATAGGTTGTGCATAGTTGATGCACTTGTATTGGTATAGATTGTTGGTTTAGTTTGACATATTTATTTCTGTCTACAAGTTGGGTCTTGTACTTAAGGGTTGGATTCCTCACATATCAATTAGTCCTGAGATATGAAGGCTAGGTCTTGCATTGAGAGTTGGTGCTCTATTTCAGTTGGTGTTGATAAAACCTAGGATTGTAGTCAGTAATAAAAAGGAAACTTATATATATATGGTGTTCCTTGTGTTCTTTATTGTGATGTTGCATAGCTTTTTATTGTTAATGTATGTAATTGAGATATATTTACATGCAAGAAACTAAGTATGAATGGAACTAATAAGTAATGATGTTGTGAATGGTGATTGCTAACTAAAGTTTTGTGAGAAGTGTAAAAATAGACCTCACACTGATTCACCCCCCACCCCCCCTCTCAGTGTGATCGGTGTTTCCAAAAAATGTAAATGGAAACCAAAAAATTAGCAAGCAAAGGGTAGTGTGATATTGGTAGGGATTCCCCCTAGCACACTCCAATGTCTACATGGGATTTCAAGCCAAAAATCATAAGGAATGGATATTAACAATGTAAAACCCAATTTCAAAAGGAAACAACCAAATGCAACAATCAATCACCTAAAAATACAATTTCACAACCCCAAGCTTCACAAGTGCAATTATGAAAAGAGGTCCTAAAATGCTTCACAAGGGATGATCAAGAAAATAAATATTTCTTTTTATTTTTATTTTCATGAAAATAATGATGAAAAATAACTTGAAAAACTAAGTTCTAAATTTTTACTTCCCCAAGAATAGGGACCCTAGGCTTCACAACAAAAAACCCAGAAACAAATTCGTAAAAAATAGACCTTTTTTACACCCTACATCCTTTTTTGTGGACCCTATAAGGGTCCTTGTGGGTTGCGTTCACTGGATGAGTGAGGATAATTTTCCATTGTCTCTCTAGTCACCAAAGATAACAAATAGTGGGAATCATACTGATTTTTCATGCCTTGCAAGATAGGGGATCATCAACCTGGGAGGGGGACTTGCGGGACAGAAGTAGTGCAAAACGCGAGGCCTGCAAAATGTTTTATTTTTTGAAAGAAACAGTTTGCTCCATATCTTCAGATATGGATGATATATCTCATATCTATTGTTTCTGAGCTATGAATCTCTCATGGAATACAAAAATATGAAACTATCAAAATAGAGGAAGAGAAAGGGAAAGAAAGTCAAATAGAATGGATTTCTCCCCAGCGGAGTCACCAATCTGTTATGGGAAAAATTCTCATAGGGATCTCACTGAATAGACCAATAATATATCCCTAGGATCAACCTAGTTATCCTAGATAGTAGGGGGTATAATTTCTATTGGATTCCTATAAACAAGAAATAGAATCACATACAAAGAACTAAGTATATGGCTTACCTTTTCCTGAAGGTTTTCTTTAGAATCTCCTGGCTCTTGTAATCCTGAAGTTCCAGCTCTAGCCTCTACAACCTTATTCTTGCACACCAAAGACAAGAAAAAACAACTATAGTTGCTTCCCAATGTTAGGATCCTATATCTAGCTTGAATCTAAATTGATTTCTAATCTATAAGATCATATTTGAACATTTATACATCAATGGAAAACATTCAAGAGGAAAACAAAATGATCTAATGATTGAGAAATAATAAATTACATCAATCATAAATACCTCAAGTGTCGATGAAATCCTATTTAATCTCCTTTCTCCTTGCCTCTCCTTGCATCTCTTTGGTCATGTTAGGATTCAATGACTTTTGGATACAATGGCTAAATACCTCTACAATTTGGCAGCATGACCTTGCTATTGAATTCTTCCTCCCTCTTGTCAAGTCTTTCCTTTGTTATATAGCTCTTGGAGGAGGCTTAGGAGAGGATTCTATATCTTCCAAAGGCCACTATAAATTTGAATGATCTGAGTTCCTATGCTATTACCACTAAGATCTAAATCATCTCTCACCCCTTGTCTGCTAACTCCCATTTTCTAAAAGTTTGACAATGCCTTGACTGTTGATCCACTGTTGTCTAGTGAGGCCTTACTTGTTTCATGCTAGGTGTCACATGAGGCCCTCCAAAAATGATCTGGAAAGGGCCAAAACTCAATAAAATTTTGCATTAAGTCTTATATCCACTAAGGGCTTCCTCTCTGACCTGTAAGGATGAGATTAAGGATATAACAACTTCTGAAACATTCATGGGTGTTGTCCACCCTCTAATGGGTTCAATCTTCTATGGACCGACTATTATACCTTGTTCTAAAATAATGTGTCCCAACTAATGGATATTTTCTTAGTAAAAATAACACTTACTATGCTTGGAATACAAATGATGCTCCCTCAGCACTTGCAATACCAATCTCAAGTGATTCTCTTCCTGTAACTTAGAATAGATAAGTATGTGACCCAAGAATATTATTCCAAAATTATCCAAATAATTTCTATATATGCCATTCATTAAGCACATAAAGACAATTGGATCATTGATTATCCCAAATGGCACCACTACAAATTCATAATTCCCATACCTGGTTCTAAAGCTTGTCTTATTGATGTCTTCTTCCTTGATTCTCACCTGGTGGTATCCTGATCTTAATTATATCTTTTAAAATATATTTTCCCCTCTTAGATGATCAAAGAGGTCATCAATTCTCGGTAGAGGGTATGTGTTCTTCACTTTGGATTTATTTAGCTGTATAAATTTAATACATAGGCTCAATGTTCCAACCTTCTTTTTAACAAAGAGTACTGGTGCTCCCCAAGATGAAACACTTGGACGAATGTACCCTTTCTTCAACAATTCTTCCAGCTACAATTGTAATTCTTTTAGTTTGGGTGTACTCATTTTGTAAGGTGTTTTTGATATTTAGGAAGCTCATGGTACCAAATCAATATAGAAAACTATCTACCTCTTTGGTGGTAATCATGGTATTTCTTGGAATACATATTCAAACTCTTGCAGTACCGAAACATATTCAAGGATTGACCCTTTTGTATTTGTTGACTCCTCCACATGAGCTACATACAATTAACATCATTTCCTGAAACATCTCTTAAGATGTAAGGATGAAATATCCCTTATAGAATTGGGTCTTGGAATTCCTTTCACATTTCTCTATTTTCCTTCTTCATCAAGACATGTAAATGTCTTGTTATGACAATCTACGATAGCATGATGCTTGTCCAACCAATCCATTCCAATTATAATATCATAATATACAAATGGCATAATATTTATATTAACATTAGTATTTACTCCGTTAATACTTATGGTACAACCTATGACCATCTCATTGATCCTTCTTTTGGTTCCATAGGCTAGCTGAACCAAAATTGATTTTTCAAAATTAATTTTCTCCAAATGTAATGTGTCAACTATTTAAGGATCAATGTAACAATGTCTTTCTCTTGAATCAATTAAAATAGAAACAATATTATTAATGATATTACCTTCCACCTCAATCATATTGGATTAGTACTCTACTTGTCAATATTCTAAGGCTGTATATATTCTACCCATGTATTCTACTAATGTAGCCTCTTGGATATTGTGCATGGTCTTCACTTTCTCTTTTATGTGAGGGAGATCCTTGTACATGTGATCTTCTTTGCATCCCCAACATTGGATTGATGGTATCCCCATTTTTCCCAAGGAGCCTTCTCTCTTGGATTCATCCTTAGTAGGTCGGTCTTGCTGATTTTTATTTGGGCTATTTTTATTGAAAGGAGGTTTGAATCCTTTCTTTCTGCGATCAAACTTCTCCTTATTCTTATCCTTCCAAGAGTTATCCAAATACTCTCGACCCTTTCCTTGATCATACAAGTACTTGTACTTTCTGATGGTCTCATTCAATGCCATGGGCTCGTTATATTGAATCGTCTCTTTATAAAATGAAGGCATTCCACTCAAAAACCTTTGCATTTTCACCTTCTCGTCTTTTATAAACCCTACATACTTTATCATTCCCAAGAACTTCTTTTCATACTCTACCATGGTCATGCTTCCCAGCCTGAGTTCAAAGAAATCCTACATTTTATTGTCATAGAAGTGCTTGGAAAGGTAGTCCTTTTGAAAATATTTCTTGAATTTCTTCCAAGTGATCCTATATTAATTTATGTTCTCAACTTTCTTAAGTTGATCCCACCACATAACAACTTTTCCATGTAAATGGTAAGTAGAAATTATGTCTTCTAGGTTTGATGAATAGTTATGCAATTGAAAATACCTCCTGATTCGAAGCAACCATGCTTCAACATCATATTCCATTTCTCTTTCACCATAGAAGGACAGTGGCTTAAGCTTCCTCGACTCTCCTTGAAAAATGTCCAATTCATGTCTTGTTTGGTGCCTAACAGGAGACACCTCTGGACTACTTATGGAATCTTTAGATGCATAAAATTTCCTTGTTGAGTAAGGAGGTGAGTGATGTCTATGATTTCTTATAAAACCTCTTTAATAACCAACTCTTATGTAGTTATCTCTTCTTTCATGATATCCTCCCTCTTCCTCCTCTCTTAAGTTTGATCCATTCTTTACTTGCCTCTGAAACTGATTTAGGCATTGCATCAATTGAGAATTTATCTAATTTTTTTATCTTATTAGCCTCTCATTGTCTTCTTTGTAGATTTGTACTTCTATTCTTAGGATTCTCATAGTCTATATAAATGTTTCTTGCTCCTATCTTCCCTTGTGTCCAATTGATTCTCTCTTTGCATTATGAACACTGATATTTTTTTCCTTTGGCTTATTTATCCTGACTAAAGGCTCCCTCTCCTTCCTCCATTTCTTGAATAAGCATTTTTATCCTGAACTGATATGTTTATACCCCCTAATTCTACAAAATGTGAAGGCAACCATTTTGTTAGAAATATGCATATCATAAAAATTTATCAATTAATGCTACATGTCCTTTTTCTACTCCATTTATGAATATTTATATCACAACCCTACAAATTCTAATAATTCTATGTTATTATCCTCTTAATCAGATTTACAACTACTATACTCATGCCCCAATCCGAACTTTGTGCTGAAATTTATGGCTCTCATAAGTTAACCAAGGGTTAAAATTTACCCTCCATTGTTTGGGTTGTAAATCCCTCATACTAACTTTGTTTGACGAATGATTTACACTGCTAGAAATCTCTCTATAATTTCTATCATTTGGGACAAAAAACAAATATGTCATGTTAGGTCATATAGTTTTGAATTTAAATTCTCAAAAAATGTCGTGTAGGTCTCCAAAAATGGCATGCAAGTTACACCTGAAAAAACATTGAAATTTTCTAGTGATTTCCATTAATTTTTTATAATTTCTGTGAAATGTAGTTCAATTTTGTTAAATTCGATGCTGACATGGAATCCCAAGTCCACCTAGAAATTTGGAGTGTTTCCTTACCTTGTCGGCACTTACCTCCTTCCTTCCATTTCTCCCTTACCTCCACGACACACACACTGCATATTCCAGGCCCCACAGGACCTTGGATACCAAAGTGGCACCAAATCATTGGGTCTCGAGGATGGGGTGGCCCCATCCTAAACCCATACTTATAGGAACATGAATTTTCTCATTATTTTAATGCAACGATCATCGTACAGAGGTTGTCAGCGACAATCAATGACCCACATCGCATTGCAGGCCCCCTGACCTGTCGACCATTAATCGAGGGGGGAGGGTCCACAAAACCTAACCAAGGTTAGGTCCCCTATGACTTGGAGTGCATCAATGGACTGTGGCCCTCTTTCCGAGGGTTATCCCAACCACACCGAACACCCCCCTGTAATGAGATTTTGTGGGACTAGCTCATGGTTACGTCTAACGTGTGAACACCCCATCGTGGTTCTAGCTCACTCAAACTCCTATGAAATCATTTCTAGAATGTAATTCCACCCTAAAAATTCCACCATGGTATCACACATCACCCCACTCTTCCACATCAGCTGACACGTACCCTCCACATCAACCTAACATCATAGTACAAAATAATTCCTAATTTTCCATTTTTTGTCGATTTTTCTGAAATTTCCAAAAACACCCAGTTTTGAAATTCTTCCTATGTCCACCATTGAAGCATTGTATGAGATTCATATAATGCAATTTTTTCCTATGAATACCCAATTCATCATCCACATATGAATGTTTTCATCTTTTTCACCGAATCTCCATAATTCTATTGGCAGAATTTGGGGCTTTTGCCCAATCTCACTCAATTTCCACCATGGGCGCTCCAAAATCCTAAAATTTGTTCATTTTCACTCCAATAAAATCCCATTCAACAACCACAGTAATCATTTTCTCTCATGCACCATTGGTTGATTTTCCTAGAACAGATTCCATTCAATTCATCCATTGTTGTATTTTCAAACAAATTCTAGACATCCTCTGCGACTACATTTATAAAAATTTCATCTCTAAGATATGTCAATCATCCCATATAGGATCAGGGTTGAAAAAAATATATATAATACCAATCTATAGCATACCCATCCATCCACAGGCCTGGCCATGCTACTTCAAATTTCACACTTCAAAACTAATTTTGAATTTCTGGTGACATTTAATTTATAAAGAAGCATGAAAGACTCACATGCAATCATCAAGATTCATAATAAATCATAAAATAAATGGAATATATGCCATGAACAATAATAATTGACAAGAATTCACATTAAAGACACACATCTTAGACACCATGAAAATAAAAATATACAATTAGAAGAACACATAACAAGTGTTGGTTGTAGAGCCTGATTATCTTTCTGATTCAGAGCTATTTGTTTTTAGCCATGTTTATACCACATGAAGAGTTTACACCCTGGAAGAATGTACACCCCTCCACATGGGGGAGTGTAGAGGGGGCTATCTCCCTGGAGGGGGTTCGAGGGAGAAGCCCCCAAAGGAAAAATTTCCTTGTAAATGTATATTGTAATTTCATTGTAAATCTGGACCGTTCATTATAAGGTCGTAGATCTGACGATAGAAGTTATTTTAGGATTTTTTTCGCTAGAAGGAAACCCTGTTTTATGAGGGAAATGTATTGTGGCTATGTATCATTGTGAATATTGTATTTTGAGAGAGGAGACTGTGAGAGAAAGAAGAGGAAGTTACAATGAGTGTTCTATAGGTTGTACCCGTTCATTTACTGGATAATAATAAAGGAAGGACCTGGCAATTTTTCTAGTGGATGTAACCCATACTGGGTGAACCACGTATATCTATGTATTTATTGTATTGTGTATCTTCTATGTTTTATTTCCACATTTTTTTTATTGTATTTCTCCTCAATCCTATTTTCTAACAACAAGAGAACTTATCTTTATCAAAATGATTCACCAATTGGTTGTAGACCAAGGACGTTCCACCCAACCATATACATTGTTTTTCCAAGTCTCGAAAACAATTTCACCCCCGATACATGGCTATGAATCCATAAGGACAGTTTGAGGGTGCCACTCAACTTCCTAAACTAGTTAGAACTCAATCTATCACAGGTTTCCAAACACATAGCAATCCAAATTACATCATCTCTCTTCTCTCTAGCCTACATAACCCAAGAGAATGGACCCCCTTCTCTGCCACGAATTCCCTCAGGTTGTCCAACTCCTTCCAAGGATATAGTCCATCTGGTCGAGAATATTCATGCTAGGACTATGGACTTGCAACTATGAATAAAATATAGTACATGTCAATGTATCTCAGGAATGTAGGCACAAATTTGTGGTTGGAATAGTCATTACTACAACCATCAAACAATGGCTTCTTCCTCAACAATCCCCCCCCCCATTTCCCATTCCAAGAAAAAGGATGAATGAGAAATGATAATTGAGAAACAATGAATGAAAGGGTGTAATACCCCTGTTTCCCCCAGTTTGTAAATATAACTATAACTGGCCAAGAGACTATGGTGGACTAAATATGTGGGAATGTTTGAGTTAATGAACCTTTGTATAAAAGGTTCAATGTATGAATTTTTTGTTATTAATAAAAATTGGATATGTGTTGCACAACTGCTGAAAGGGGGGAGTTTTCCAAGATAGACCATGGATGATATGAGAGACATGGTGAGGGAAAACCAATAATGGTTGAGAAGACCCTCACCAAACCAGTACCTACTGGGTGTAATTGATCCACATTCCTCTAACCTGAAAATGAATTACCAGTCAGGATGGTAGCTGGAAGGCCCTCCTCAAGAGTTAATGAGGATATTGAGAAGGGTACCCATATGTAAGGCTTCCAGGCCTGACCACGATTTGGGGATTCAAACCCATGCAACATTACCGAGGAAGGAATGAAAGGAAGTAAGTTGAGGGGGGTCAAAGGCAGATCTGCAAGGAATCACAGTAGAGAAAACAATATCCAGAAGAGAAGAGAACATGTTTCAACTCTAAGGTTGAGAGAAAAGATGAGAAGAATCTCATTTTGGTTGTAAGAAGCCATGGGAAGGGTCTCACTACAAGCTAATAAACAAGGATAACGAGTAACTGAGGAAGTTATTGTGCACACCTCCTTGCTTGGCATAGAGAAGACCGTTTTCCCATATCTCGTGGGAGGAGCAGAGTAACCTCTGTCCTTGACTATCATGGAGCAAGTAGAAACAATTTATCTTAGAGCATCATGGTCTAGCTCAGGGGTGGTCAATCGTTAATCCGTCAACAGTGGTTGTTTTTATGTTTGGGTGTAAATAGGCACCCCTTTCAGCAATCACTTCACATTTTCCAGTTCTGATAAGTATTTTCATACTTTATATGATACATTGGATGTGATGATTGAATTTCTATGTTTATGGTTAAGTTTTGCAGTGTTTGAACAATTATTAGAAATGCTCATTTTCTTCTATAAACTGTTATATTTACATGGTCTTCGATTTACCTTAGTTTAGCCACTAGAGAGTTGTGGGATGTGAATCTATAGGAGATTCGAGGTAGGATTAACTGAAATGACTAATTCTTACCGACCGTTTTGAGTTTACCTTAGCATGAATTTTAAGTTCAATGATGTGGGAGAAGGGTGTTTCCTTCAAACCTTCCACCCATGTGACCGAAGGCTCATAACCATGGCCTTAATCAAGTCTCGACTAAGAGCCAAGTGTATCTCGCAACCTTGATATGATCCCATATGAACCAGGGTTGGAAACCCCTCGCTAATCTTGAACGGAGTGAATTTACTTTGTTTTCGGGACTTCGGGACTTATGACTCCACAACTCTCGAAAAAAGTCGAAGGACGGAGTCATGAATTGAAGAGGGTTGTAGATCTGGGAATACAATGGACATCTCTCTCAGTCCTTAGCTCAAACTTAGGAAGGAGTAGCATTAATTACTTTGGCGAAGTTCCACTTTAGGAGGATAGGGGTGGTCTAGCGCAGAAACTCCCGAATGTCAGAGTTGCAAAGTTAATATGGATCGTTGATAATAGAGGGACGTGTGTCCAAAGATCAACGAGTATCTGGAAGTTTGGGTATTCGACGGTATCAAAGTGAAGACATAGGGATGTTCAACGTAGAACGATGAATGCCGATGTTCGACGTAGAATGTCGAACGTCGATGTTCAACATAGAACGTCGAAATTCGATGGCCAAATTTACTTAATGACATAAACCATCGATCCTCATATCCTTCGGGATCCCTCTCAACCGTCCATCTAAGGATTCCATTGAGAACCCCTCTTAACTTCCCAACTAACCAGGTACACATCGTGGAGTGAAACATGGCCCCCTCTTGTCCCCTATCAAATGTCATATGTTGGACTAGATTCATTGGGTAAGAGGCTATGTGGTAGGAGATCCTATAATCTGGAGACTTAGTACTCTTGAGGAACTTGGCCAAGAGTTTTCAAAGCGTGAAAAATGTCAAATTTGTAAACAACAAAGTGAATCTCAACCATTGACAAGTAGAGGAGACATGGCGCTATATTCGAGAGTCCAGAGACTTGGCTTCTTGGGGGATTTACGATGTGAGGAGTTGGTAAGATATGAATCCTGGAGTTGCGAAGTAACGGGAGCCGTATATCTATGGATCTACGTGGACAAACCTCGACCATGAGATTTGAAAGAAGATCGAAGGTTGTATGTACGTGGCTAACGTGGCTCACTAGCGTCATCAAGGGTGATGTGGACCCACAACTAAAGTGCCACATGTCAACGGGGTATGGACAATTCACATAACCCTAATGCCTATTAGAGAAAGACACATGTCACCCCCAAATGAGGATATGTGTCATCCATGGCCCTCACTGCATGTCATCCTCTGGTTCGTTCCCACCTGGCCAATGTGGTTGGTTATGCGACTAGGAATTTGGTAGTTCAAAAGATTTGGGGTATAGTATAGTAGAGGGGTGTTCAACATTGATCGGCGATTGCCGAACTCTGATATTTTCAACATCGATTGTCAATTTCTGAACGTTGATATGTTCAATGTCGATCAATGATTTTCGAACATCGAAACGTTCAACATCGATCGTTGAATGTTGAATGTTGAAATGTATAATTCCGACTACCAAATGGCCAAGGTCACATGGAAATATTTCAAGAATTTGGGGAGTAGTGTGTAGTAAGAAAAGGGGCATTCAGCACCGAATGTCGAATACCCCAACTAATAATGCCTGTTTAACTTCGATATTCTGTATATTTCAAACCATAGGTTGGATTTAGAGCTGGTAACAGTCGTCCAAAATCTAGGTGCAAGTAGAAGAGGATGAAGACCTTGGAGAGATGATTTGAGATGATTAGAGTGAGAAAAATTTTGACTCTCCGCCCCTAGAAAGGGTATTTAGGGATCATGTGTGTTACAAATTGGTATGAGATCATGGGAAAAACACTTGGCCTTCTTGGGCTCGTGCACAAGTCGAATAAAAATATTATTAGAGAACTTAATGGGGTAACACCCTACCTTACCCCCCTTCTATAGGAAACTTGTCTAAACCTCTACTGAAGAGAGGAACAAAACCTTCTACTATTGAGAGATGCTTTGGAAATCTACATTGTATGTTGCTAATGTTTCCAAATAAAGAAGCTAACTTCACTTTGCAATAATATGTGTTGTTCATGAATTGGTAGATTAGTAACTAACATAAAATGGTTTTTCAGCACTCAAGCAGTCAGTGAATAGTGGGAATACTACAACGTAAGGGATGGTGACACACCATGAGTTGGAGGAGAGATCCCACAATATAGAGGAAGAATCCGATGAAAGGAAGGCAGAGGAAAACCCTCTATATTTGGCCAAAACTATAAGAATCCTCATGGCCGAATTACAAAGTTATAAGGATGACAATAAAAGGATCATAAAGGAGAAGAAAAAATAGACTAAAAATTAATGTAGTCCTACTGCAAATTCTATCAGATATACAAAGGCAACTACCACATGGTTTAGCTTCCATTCATATGGACATGCATCATACTAAGAAAATTCCAAGTCCACCTGAGATACAAAATCATGGTCCGGAAAGTGTCCACACCAAGAGGATCACCTCAAGGACGGCCCAACATGGAGCCAAGATACACTCATTGAAATGTCTCTCTAAGGACACTGACAACTCCAAGGAATCTTCTAGTGGAAAAACTAGTTCCCATTCTAATATGAGAGGAAAGAAGAGGAAACATTCCAAGAGTCGTGACCCTGAAGAGTTCAAGAAAGCCAAACCTCCCACCTTCTATGGAGAGATTAAGAAGGGGAAAGAAGCATAAGTTTGGCTATTCGGCTTGGATAAGTAATTCATAGTTCATGACTACTCTAAGAACTTAAAGGCTTGGATATCCATTTTCAGCATGAATGGGAAAGATTCCATTTGGTGGGAGGACCTTAGGAGTGTGAAAGGAATCCATGAGAAGGACTTGTCATGGAAACAATTTGAGAAATACTTCAAGAATAAGTATCTATCAAAAAAGTACTTTGATGGGAAGACCAAGGAGTTCTATGAACTCAAGCTAGGAAAACTCACCATAGATGATTATATCAACACATTTATCAAGTTGATGAGGTAGGTGCCCTACATAAAGGATGAAAAAGTAAATATGCAACGACTTATTAGTGGATTACCTCAGTCCTATCGAGATAGATTAAAGTTTTATGATCCAAATAATTTAGAAGATATTATTCGAAAAGCAAGGTATTTCTATGAGAAATTCAAGAATAAGACAAAATCCCATGAAGACTAGAAGAAGAAAAAGTTAAAACAATTCGGGATTCAAGAATAAGGGGTTTAAATCCTCTAGATTTAAGAACCATGGGAAGAGCTCTAGGATGACCTTCCTACCAGAAGTGTGTATCAACCAAAATTTCCATCCCAAATTGGAAATAAGCCATTCGGAGCAGTTCCAAGTAAAACTAATAAAATGAAGAGAGAACCCTTGAAATGTTGGGGTTGTGGAGAGGAACATCTACTGAGATATTGTCCACATAGGAAACAGAGAAATAATAGGTTCTACACATCCAAAAGGCCACCACAGTCAATGATGTGGCTAGGAGCATGCCATAGATTTATGCATCCTTGGATAATAGACAAGTTGACCACCAAGCTTCAATGGTGGAGGTGGAAGGTACAATTTCCAACCATCCTATTTCCATTTTAATCGACCCTAGTTCTAATTTGAGTTATTTTTCCCCTCAAAATGTTGATAAATGTAAATTGCAACAAGTTAAACATGTTAAATCATGGCTAGTACAACTATCCAATGAAACCAAAACAAAAGTAACAGAGGTCATACCAGCATATCAATTTGTTATAAGTGGGTTTCCCACCCAAGAGAACCTGAACATACTTCCTTTAGGATCTTATGACCTATTGATTGGCATGGATTGGTTGGCTACCCAAAAAAATAGGTTGGATTGCTACAGTAAAACTCTAGAGTGTGAAAATGAAAGAGGAATAACGGTAACCCTACAAGGGATTCAAAATCATGTCTTAGTGAGACAAATATCATCCCTCCAAGTGAAAAAGTATTAAATAAAGGGATATCCCTTGTATGAAATGCAAGTACTGAACTCTGTTGAGAATGACAAACCCAACCTAGAGGACCATCCATATTAAGAGAATATAAATGTGTATTCCCAGAAGAGGTGTCAGGTCTACCTCCAAGAATGGATATTGAATTTTTAATAGAACTTGTACCATGATTGGTACCAATGTTTAGGACACCCTATAGAATGAGTAAACCAGAGCTATTTGAGCTCAAACTATAACTGAAGGAGATGTGGAACAAAGGCTACATGTGTCCTAGTGTGTCCCCATGGGGAGCACCTGTCTTTTCTGTGAAAAAGAACGATGGAACACTCATATTATGCATAGATTATAGACAACTCAATAAGATGACCATCAAGAATAAGTATCCCATACCAAGTATCGATGACTTGTTCGACCAATTAAGGGGTGCTACAATATTCTCCAAGATTCACTTGAGGTATTAATACCATCATGCTTGAATTAAAGATGAAGACATACACAAGACATCCTTTAGGACAAGATATGGTCACTATGAATTTGTGGTGGTGCCATTTGGGCTTACCAATGCACCATCCACTTTTATGTGCTTAATGAATAATGTATTCAGAAATTTCTTGGATAGGATTTTGTTGTTTTTCATTGATGATATGCTAATCTATTCCAAGAATAGGGAATAACATGAAGAACATCTCAATCTTGTACTCCAAGTACTAAGAGAACATCAAATCTATGCTAATCTTAGTAAGTGTGACTTTTTCCAGAAACAAGTCCACTACTTAGGCCATGTTATGTCTGAGGAACGAGTGGCGGTTGATCCTGATAAGATTAAATCCATCATGGATTGGCATACCCCAAAGGATGTATCTGATATCATATCCTTTATGGGCATAGAAGGATAATATAGGAGGTTCATAAAAGGATCCTCCAAGATTGGTTTCCCAATCACCTCCCTTCAGAAAAAAGGGGGTTAAATTCATTTGGACATCATAATGTGAAGAAATATTTCAAGAGATGAAATACCTTCTAGCCAATGCACCTATACTGAATATTGGAAACCCAAACAAGTACTTCCTTGTGTGTACAAATGCCTATAAGGAAGGGCTCAGAGGATTCCTTATGAAAGAAGGACATGTGATTTGCTACAAATCTAGAAAAATGAATGAGCATGAAATCAATTATGTGACCCATGATATGGAATTGGCTGCCATAGTGCATGCTTTAAAAATGTGGAGGAATTACCTCTTAGGTAGAATATTTGTACTTATGATAGACCATAGTGGGTTAAGGTATTTGTTTGACCAACCAAAACTCAATGTGAGACAGGATAGGTGGATGGATCTCCTTAGTGAGTTTGATTTTGAAATCAAACATATCAAAGGAAAGGAGAATATGGTGGTTGATGCCCTTATTAGAAGTATAAAATTGGTTCACTTGGCAGTTGTAAGCGCCAGTGAATCAGATGTCAAAGAGAGAGTCAAAAGTTCACAATAAACAGATACATTTTTCAGGACCGTGACATCGTACCTAAAGCAAGAGCCCATAGAGATGAAGTACGAAGGCTATCATATGCTTAATGATGGTCTACTGAATTACAAGGGAAGATTGTATATTCCAAATTGTGACGACTTGAAGAGGTTCATAAGGGATGAACTACACAAAATACCATATATTGGTCATCCTGGTTATCAGAAAATGATCACGGCCACTAGGAAACTATTTTATTAGCCTAGATTGAAAAAGGACATAGTTGATTACTCAGCTAAGTGTCTAGAATGTCAGCAAGTCAAGGCATAGCATTGGCACCCAACAGGGTTGTTGTAACCCCTACCAATTCTCGAATGGAAATGGGAAACCATCTCCATGGATTTCATCACAGGATTACCAACATCAACCAAATAGAACGACGTCATCATGGTAGTTGTGGACAAACTGAGAAAGGATGCTCACTTCATACCCTTTAAGTCAACTTGCAAGGCAATAAATATTTCCATCATTTTCATGAAAGAGATATTTAGACTGCATGGCATTCCTAAGTAAACTATATCTGATAGAGATACAAAATTTACTTCAAACTTTTGGAAATGTTTGTTTGTTGGTTTTGAAACAAATGTTCTCTTTAGTACAGCCTATCACCCTCAAACTGATGGGAAGACAGAGAGGTTAAACCAAGTGTTAGAAGACATTTTGAGGATGCATGTAATGCATCAAGCCAAGAAGTGGGAGGACTACCTAACAATGGTAGAATTTTCCTACAACAATGGCTATCAAGAGTCATTAAAAATGAACCCTTTTGAAGCTCTCTATGGAAGACAATGTAATATTCCAATCAGTTGCAACCCAGTATATAGAGTTACAATTAGGTCATATATTCTAAAGGAAATGGAACAACAAGTAATTCATATCAAACAAAATATGAAGATAGCCCGGGATAGAAAAAAGAGCTATGCATACATGAAAATGACTCTTAGAGAGTTCAAAAGGGGATCAAATGTATCTCTGAGTTAGACCCAGGAAAATCTCTTTGAGGATGGGAGCTTGTGCCAAGATGGCACCTCGGTATTTTGGACCCTTTGAAGTTTTGGATAGAGTGGAACTAGTATTCTATCATCTAGCACTTCCTCCCATACTGAAGGCACATAATGTTTTCCATGTTTCTTTATTAAAGAAGTATGTACATGATTCTAATCATATTATTGATTGGTATGTGATTCAGGTGGAACCCGAGGGAGAATTTCTGCTAGAACCTAAATGCATAATAGACAGGAAGGAAACCCCACTCAGGAAAAAAACCATTGCACAAGTCAAGGTGCAGTGGAAACACTTTGGCCCGAATGAGAATACATGGGAATTGGAGGATTCCATGAAACATGCATATCCATTTTTGTTTACTTCTATACATACAGAGCACATCAACAGATAAAACATTGAGGACAATGTTCCTTCAAGGGGGAGGGGATTGCAACACCCATGTTTCCCCTATTTTGTAATTATAACTATAACTAGCCAAGAGACTATGGCAGACTAAATATGTGTGAATGTTTGTTTTGATGAACTTTTGTATAAAAGGGTCAATGTATGAATTTTTTGTTATTAATAGAAATTGGATATGTGTTGCCCAACTGCTAAAAGGGGGGATTTTTCCAAGATATACCATAGATGCTATGAGATAGATGGTGATGGAAAACCAAGAATAGTTTAGATGACCCTCACCAAACTAGTACCTACTAGGTGTAATTTCTACACAGTCCTCTGACCCAGAAATGAATTACCGGTCAGGTTGGTAGTTGGAATCCCTCCTCAAGAGTTAATGAGAATATGGGGCAGGGTACCCATCTATAAGGATTCTAGGCATGACCAAGAGTTTGGGATTCATACCCACGCAACCTTGATGAGGAAGGAAAGAAAGGAAGTAATTCAGAGGGGGCAGAGGCATATCTGCAAGGAAGCATAGTAGAGAAAACAAGCTCTAGAAGAGAAGAGAGAATGTTTCGACTTTGGGGTTGAGAGACAATATGAGAAGAAAATCATTCTGGATGTAAGAAGCCATGGGTAGGGTCTCACTACAATATGCTAAACAAGGTTGACGAGTGACTGAGGAAGTGCTCGTGCAGACCTCCTTGCTTGGTGTAGAGAGTACTGGTTGGAAAGATCTTGTGGAAGGAGGAGAGTAACCTATGTCCCTGACTATCATGGAGCAAGGAGAAATAATTTCTCTCAGAGGATCATGGTCTAGCTCAAGGGTGTCCAATGGTAAGTCCATCAGGAGTGGCTATGGATATGGTTGGGTGGAAACAGGCACCCCTTTTAGTAGTCTCTTTACATTTTCCAGTTATGATACGTATTTTCATACTCTGTGTAATACATTGGATGTGATGATTGAATATCTATGTTTATGGTTAAGTTTTTTAGTGTTTGAACAGTTATTAGAAATGCTCATTTGCTTATGTAAACTGCTATATTTACATGGTCTTCTATTTACCTCATTTTAACTGCTAGAGAGTTATGATATGTGAATCTGCAAGAGAATTGGGGTAGCATTAACTCAAACATCTAAGTCCTTCCAACGTTTTTGAGTTTACCTTAGCGGGAATGTCAAGTTCATGTCAGTGGCAGAAGGGAATTTCCTTCAAACTTTCCACCCATGTGATCGAAGGCTCATACTCATGGCCTTAATCAAGTCTTGGCTAAGAGTTGAGTGTAGCCTGAAACCTAAATATGATCCCATATGACCCAGGGTTGGAAATCCCTTGCTAATCTTTAAAGGAGTGAAGCTAATTTGGCTTCGGGACTTCGAGACTTATGACTCCACAACCCTTGAAAACAACTGAAGGCTGGAGTCGCAAATTGATGAGGGTTGTAGATCTGGTAATATAGTTGAGATCTCTCTCATTCGTTAGATCAAACTTAGGAATGGGTATCATTAAGTACTTCGACAAAGTTCCACTTTGGGAGGATAGGGATGGTCTAGCACCGAAACTCTTGAATGTCAAAGTCACGAAGTTAATCTAGACCTTTGAGAATAGAGGGGCGTGTGTCCATAGATCAACGACTATCCAGAATTTTAGGTATTCAACAGTATCAATGTGAATACATAGGTACATTTAACATAGAACATCGAAAAACGAAGTTCAACGTAGAACATTGAACGTCGAACGTCGTCATTCAACATAGAACGTTGAAATCGGAAGGCTAAATTTACAGAGTGATGTGAACTGTCGATCCTTGGATCCTTTGGGATCCCTCTCAACCATCGATCTAAGGACTCCATTGAGAACCCCTCTTAACTTACCAAATAACCAGGAACATGTCATGGAGCGACACATGGCCCCCTCTTGACCCCTGTCAAATTTCATCTATTGGACTAGAGTCGTTGGGTGAGAGGCTACGTGGTAGGATATCCTATAGTATAGAGACTTGGTACTCTGGAGGAACTTGGCCAAGAGTTTTCAAAGTGAGAAAACTCCCAACGTCATGAATGGCGAAGTGAATCTCAACCATTGATAGGTAGAGGACACATGGTGCTAGATTTGAGAGTCCGAAGAATTGGCTCTTCGAGAGATTCATGATGTGAGGAGTTGGTAAGCTCTGAACCCTAGAGTTGTGAAGTAACAAGAGTGGTATCTCTATGGATCTACATGGGAATACCTCGACCGTGAGATTTGAAAGATGTTAGAAGGTTGTATGTATGGGGATGACATGGATCATTAACATCATCCAGGGTGACATGGACCCACAACTAAAGTGCCATGTGTCACCAGGATATGGAATATTCACAGACCCCTTATTCATATTAGATAATGACATGTGTCACCCCCAAATGAGGACATGTGTCATCCATGGACCTCGTCGCGTGTCATCCTCTGGTTCATGCTTGCTTGGCCAACGTGGTTGGTGATGTGACCAAGACTTTGGGAGTTCATAATATTTGGGTTATAGTAGAGTAGAGGGATGTTCAATATCAATCGTTGATTTTTGAACACCGATACGTTCAATGTCAATCGTCGATAGTCGAAATCTGAAACATTCAACGTTGATCGCCTATTTCTGAACACCAAAATGTTCAATGTCGATCGTCGACTGTCGAATGAAAAAATGTAGAACGTCGATCGTCGAATGGCCAAGGCCACATGGAGATATTTGGGGACTTCATGGAGTATGCGTGCAGTAAGTAAAGGGGTGTTCAACGTCAAACGCCGAAGACCCTAACTAATAACTCTTGATTAAATTTAAGAAGTTGTATCTTGCAAACCAGAGGTCAAATTTAGAGTCGATAATAGTCGTCAGAAAGATATAGGTGAGTAGAAGAGGATGAAGACCTTGAAGAGATTATTTGAGATGATTAGAGTGAGAAAACATTGGTGCCCCACCCCTAGAAAGGGTATTTAGGGGTCAAGTGTGTTACAAAGAGTGAAAGTGTGAATGGAGAAGAACCCCCAAACAACCCACAAGATGGGTTTATATATTTACTTGGAAATCAAGAACCACATGGCCTTCCCCCCAAGAAGCTCATGTAATCACTTCTCTCAATTAAATAAATTATGGGTAAATAAAATATAATAATACTTAGCCCCTTAATCCCCCTCTCTCATGGAATCATATTCCCCTATAAATCTTCTCCTTGTCCATCTAGCATCCAACTATGCATTTTATTATTAATAATGATCAAACATTACATTTCCTAGGCACACTGGCCTCTTTTAATTTTTTAGGCACTCCGACCTTTCATAAATTAAAAAAATACATGATTTAATATGGGGAATAAAAATCGGGGTATTACAAGGATACTTAATAGTATAAGCATGGACTTATATATTATAATAGTGTTGTATGTAGATCATAATTTCATCCTAGGCCGTCGATTGCTTCTTATTGTAACCCCTCAAAAGTTGCAAAAAAGTATGAATGATTATTTCTTTCCACCCATCTGTCTATGGATGGAATATTTTAGATATCTTCAAATTCATGTCCATATTCTCCGACAATGTAATAAAAAAATGTACTAATAAATATGCTACCCTTGTTTGAGATTATGCTCCTTGGAATCACAAAATGTACCCAGACTTGTTCAAAGAACATGTTTTCTGCTTCTTATCCTTTGGTGTTCTTTCTAAAAGGCATGTAATTCATATCTTGTTGAACCTATCAATTACCAAAAATAGATAGTCGTGTCCCTTCTTGGTTGTTGGTAAACCTCTAACAAAATCCATGGAAATTCTTCCCAAGGTCGAGTGGGTACAAGTAAGGGGTGGAATAAACCTTGTTTCTTGTTACTAGGATTTAAGGTACAATGAACTATACATCCTCTAATATATCATGCTGCATCTTCTTTCATTTTGGGCTAGTACACATACCTCTGTATGAAATTGTCTTCCCAACACAAAAATGTCCTGCAACCTTGGAGGTGTGAGCCTCTATTATAAGATACAATCGTTCACCTTTAGGGACATGGATATTGTTGATCTTGTAGAGTAACCCATTATAGAAATGGTATTCATCCTTTTAATCACCTTATTCTATATGAATTTGTCCATATAACTATTGAAAAACCTCCTTGAATTCCTCATCTCCTATGTATTCCTCTTTGTATGCATCACAGGTAAAAATATCCATGTGCATCAGAGTTCCCAAAGATATAATATTAGATGTGGGTGGCATTGAAAGCATGTCTACCAACCTACTCCTACTTCTCTTCATATACCTGATGACTAGATCAAATGGTTGTAAAATCCCCATCCACTTGTAATGTTTGGTTTGTTGTAGCTTACTATGGACCTACAAATACTCTAGCGGTTGGTGATATGTGTCGATGATGGTATCCTTTCCCATCAAATAATTTTTCCACTTCTTGACAACTTGAACCAGGGCATAGATTTCCTTTTCATAGGTAGAGTAGTTGAGAACAACCCCATGAAACATTTTAGAATGATAACATACATGTCTTTCTCCTTGTATCAAAATTGATCCCACGGATTACCCACTTGCATCTGTCTCCACTTCAAAAGGATTTTGCAAGTTTGGTAATGTGAGAACCAGTGCTTGACTGATCTTTCTTTTAATCTAATCAAAATCCTTCTATTAATTATTTCCATATTGGAAACTCTTAGCACTCGATGATATGATATGGAGTGGTGCAACTACCACTGAAAATGAAGCTATAAAATTATGCAAGTATTGTGTTTCCCCCCAAAAAATCCTAACTTAATTGACATTTGTAGGAATTGGCCATTTCATTGTGCCCTCCATGTTTACGAGATCTATATTAATCTTCCTTCCATTGATCACATACCCCAAATACACTAAATAATGTTGAGAAAACTCATATTTATTGAGGTTATCCAACAACTGGGTCTTTTTAAAAGTCTCTAACACCTGCATGAGATGTGAGATATGCTCCTCCCAGGTAGCACTATAAACCAATATATCATCCAAATCGACTATAACAAATGAATCTAGATATGGGAATAATACAACATTCATCAATATCATAAATGTAGTTGGTGTATTACATAAACCAAATGGCATGACTAATCATTCATACAAACCTTTCCTTGTCTTGAAGGTAATCACCCATGTGTCTTCTTCCTTGATGTCTACCTAGTGGTATCTCGATTTGAGATCCAAATTGATGAAATATTTTGTGTGTTGCAACTGATCTAACATATCATGAATCCTGGGTAAAGGGTACCAATTGTTTTGTGTAATCTTGTTCAATGCTCTATATTTGATACACATTCACCAAGTCCCATCCTTCTTTGGTACAA
>JZKD02S0705718.1:81046-93144 GCA_000966675.3 Picea glauca | reverse complement strand
TTGACCTCATCTTGAGGATCTCTCCTTATCTTTTGTAAATCAGTTTTGACTTTCTATTTTTAGAATATCAGATCCATTGTTTTAGGATCTGAAACTGATTATAAAAGGCTATAAATCCAAATACATTTGGAGCACTAGAGGGTTCAATCTTGGATACATTTGGCCTATGTACTTAGACTCTTATTTTGATATGAATCATAGTTTTCTTTTGCTACTAATATCAGATTTTCTCATGTGTTTCATTGCTCTGTAATTCGATTCAATTTAGCTTAGCTATTAAGAATTGTCATATTCTTATTTGGCTCATGAATTCAAATTGAATGAACTCTTACTATCTTGTATGAACCTGCACGTTAATGTACTTGGCTATCTAGAGTAGTGTTCTTCATACCCCATTCCAAATTACTGCATCTGATTATTGGTTTCTAAAAGCACTGGCTCATTCAATTGCATGATAAGTTGTTCTTCTCATTAGCCATCCTCAGTTATCCCATTGATCCACACACGTTGATTATTGATTTATTAAGTTACCAAGCATCCTTAGCCTACAACCCTAAGGAGCTTCTTGGAGTGATAACATAACCCATTATAGAAATGATATTCATCCTTTTCATCACCTTATTCTAAATGAATTTTTCCATATAACTATCGAAAATCCTCCTTGAATTCCTCATCTTATGTGTATTCCTCTTTGTATGCATCATGGGTAAAAATATCCATGTGCATCAGAGTTCCCAAAGATATAATATTAGATGTGGGTGGCGTTGAAAGAATGTCTACCAACCTACTCCTACTTCTCTTCATATACCTGATGACTAGATCAAATGGTTGTAAAATCCCCATCCACTTGTAATGTCTAGTTTGTTGTAGCTTACTATGGACCTACAAATACTCTAGCGGTTGGTGATATGTGTGGATGATGGTATCCTTTCCCATCAAATAATTTTTCCACTTCTTGACAACTTGAACCAGGGCATAGATTTCCTTTTCATAGGTAGAGTAGTTGAGAACAACCCCATGAAATATTTTAGAATGATAACATACATGTCTTTCTCCTTGTATAAAAATTGAACCCATGGATTACCCACTTGCATCTGTCTCCACTTCAAAAGGATTTTGCAAGTTTGGTAATGTGAGAACTAGTGCTTGATTGATCTTTCTTTTAATCTAATCAAAATCCTTCTGTTAATTCTTTCCATATTGGAAACTCTTAGCACTCAATGTTATGATATGGAGTGGTGCAACTACCACTGGAAATGAAGCTATAAAATTATTCAAGTATTGTGTTTCCCCCCAAAACATCCTAACTTGATTGACATTTGTAGGAATTGGCCATTTCATTGTGCCCTCCATGTTTACGGGATCTATATTAATCTTCCTTCCATTGATCACATACCCCAAATACACTAAATAATGTTGAGAAAACTCATATTTATTGAGGTTATCCAACAACTGGTTCTTTTTAAAAGTCTCTAACACCTGCATGAGATGTGAGATATGATCCTCCCAGGTAGCACTATAAACCAATATATCATCCAAATCGAATATAACAAATGAATATAGATATGGGAATAATACAACATTCATCAATATCATAAATGTAGTTGGTGCATTACATAAACCAAATGGCATGACCAATCATTCATACAAACCTTTCCTTGTCTTGAAGGTAATCACCCATGTGTCTTCTTCCTTGATGTCTACCTAGTGGTATCTCGATTTGAGATCCAAATTGGTGAAATATTTTGTGTGTTGTAACTGATCTAACATATCATGAATCCTGGGTAAAGGGTACCAATTGTTTTGTGTAATCTTGTTCAATGCTCTATATTTGATACACATTCACCAAGTCCCATCCTTCTTTGGTACAATTATGATTGGTGACCCACAAGGTGAGTTGCTTGGTCGAATCATACTCTTCTTCAATAGTTGTTGCAACTTCTCCTTCACTTCATTTTCTTCCAGAACATATTTTCTATA
This sequence comes from Picea glauca, assembly GCA_000966675.3. Classification (NCBI taxonomy): domain Eukaryota; kingdom Viridiplantae; phylum Streptophyta; class Pinopsida; order Pinales; family Pinaceae; genus Picea; species Picea glauca. The sequence goes on along the minus strand of JZKD02S0705718.1, from coordinate 91,164 downwards.
CAACCCAATACTCAACAATGTGGAGTCTCACAATAACTATATTTCATGCTCCACTTCCCTCTTGGTGGTATTTTTTTATGCTCTTAGAACACTCCTTTGTATTCCTATAAAAAATTCTCCAACTGATGTTTCTACTCTTTAGTACACCCCTCCAAGGATTCCTTCACTCTTATAGACACATCCTCAGTCTAATTTTCTCTTGAGAAAAGTAAAACATATTTCTTATTGGAACTAATCAACTTCTTGGCTTGGTCGACACTTACTAGTGAGATATTTGACTTTCCTTTATGCGCATTGATGATGTATGACTTCCCATCCTTGATTATTTGATATTGTTTATCTCTTCACATGAAGATTTTTGTCCCTTATATACATGTAGGGGATTTGAAATATTACTCCATATATGTCAAGGGGTGCTACCACCAATTCCACTTCATCAATAAAATCGACACTTGCAAAAATTTTATTCTTGCACTGTTTTGTTACCTTAATCTCTGCATCATTTTTTACCCATCCCAATGGATATGGGCTAGGATGATTGAAAACATCCAATCCAATCTTGTTGATTAGATCCACTGCTATGAAATTATCTTGTGAACTAGAGTTGATCATAGCATCTATCCTGGTCTTCTTGACTTGGATATTGATGTGGAAGAGTTTGGACATCTCCTTCTCTTCACGGTGATGAAGGATATTCCTTCGAAACTAATGTGTAGATAATATTCTCATCCACAACATAGTTTATTTCAACCTTATTACTCATATTCATGGCTAGAAGATTCTTTTTTTTTTCATCTTTCTTGTGGTTCTTCAGGTTCAAATCTGGATGTAGTTTCTATCACTTTTCCTCAGTTTTCCCATCAATATTGAAATGGTTACAATGGTTTCTAGGATCCTTACATTGATGTGCAGTGGTTGTCGTCTTCTTGTTCTTTCTCCATTTCCACTTCTTCCCCTCCTTGGAAGCTTCCTAGTGCTCTTTCTTCTTGGAATTGCTTGGCTAACCTTTCTTGTGGCCTATCTTTTCTAGACACTATGCCTGTACACATGCCTCATCCACTATCCTTGGCTTGAAAAACATCACTTTCTTTCATAGATGGCTATGCATACCCTCTAGATACTTAAGGAGTACATCTATGTTCTTGGGAGAGATACCTAGCATGATGACCATCCTTCTAAACTCAATGTTGTACTCCTATACACTATGTCCTTTCTTCTTCTTGAATTAGTTCCATTGGGTCCATTGGTCCTATACATACCTAATAGGGTAGAATTGATACTTGACAAGGTTTTTGAAGTCCTGCCACCTAGTTGCTAGAGGATCACCCTCCAACCTAAGTGTTTCCATATGGATTTCCCACCAAGTTAAAGCATGGCCCTCTAACTTTAGTCTAGCAAATGATATATTCTGTTCTTCATATATATGGTGAACACTGAAATAAACTTCTAGTTGTTACAACTAATCATTCATTTTTAATGCATCAATATCACCTTGGTATGACTTTATGTCCACTTTTGCTTCCATATTGAATCACTGTTATGAATGGTTTATGGTATTGGAACTCAACTTATCCTTCTTGGATTCTTGCCATGAGTCATTTTCTGGGTCTTCGTTATCCCACAGTTTCCCGTATGATTCAATCTTTGAGTTCGATCCTACAACTTCTCCTAACAATATGAGATTTCTTGTTAGAGATGCCATGAGGAGGTACATATTGTGAGATATGTTGTTGACTTAGTTTTCCAACATCACAAATCTCTCCTCTGCTAGATCTCAAGGGTTTTTATGAACAAACTTGTCGGCCATGTCTAGGGTTCTATGACTTTCTTCTTAAACTAATTCCTAAATTCCTGCAAAACTTTTCACAAATACCCCAAGAAAACCTTCTTTGATACCATTATGATATGTAAACTACCATGGATATTTCACTGGACTATTTGTCACAACAAATTTACCAAAATACTAAAATCTTTACTGTGAAGGTTAATTTCCTTTAGATCTCAGATTATTTAATTATTGGTTTTTTGCTTAAAATGTATGAAATAGACAAATGTGTAAAGTAGAGAACAAAAATAAATACTCACACACCATTCAGAAATAAACACAAGATATAACTTGGGAAACTCAATACAGGAGAAAACGTATCTAGAATGTGAGGTTTCTCTACTCTCTTTTCTTCAAACACAAGTACAAATAAAGAGGCACTCTTTATGGAGTTGCATATAACATTGTGGCTTGTATGGTTGCTACAAAATCTCTCCTCCTTTGTTTTTCTCTCAAAATACCACTCCTAGGTGCTCTGCTCAAGTATGAAACAAATACAATGCTAAAGAATGGAACCCCTTCTCCTCCTAGTGGCCTTTTATTTAACATCACCTGATAGCCATCTAGGGGTAGGGTTTTGACTTCTTCAACCCTCAATTGTGATAAGGTTTTGGACCTTATAGAATCTTCTTGAAATCCCATATGTGGCTAACTCAATATGCATGAGTAGTGGGGGTTGACATGACACACACAAGTACCATGGTGGTCAACATGGTAGGTCAACTTGAGGGTGGCATAAATTTTGCATACGAGTTTTGTTTATGATGATTTTTACACTATTGGAAAGTTCTCAATGTGTCGAATAACGTCAAGGGGTCCCAACTATAGTTAGGAAAGTTTTGACCCCGATCAAGATTATTTGATGCCTCAAAATGACTCAGAAAGGTTTCAAACCCCAAATTTATAAACTGGGCCCTACCATTAAAATGACCCTCCAAGTTGATTTCTCTAATTTTTTCCACTCCAAAAGCATCGATGACAAATAATATAAAGATATAATCCATATCACTAATTAACATTGATAAATAATTGTGATTGGGTCATTGCATTCTATTTGATATAATCATAAATTTTGGTTAATATTTATCAATGATAAGGAAAAAAAAAGTTAATACTACTATAAAATTTATTTATTCAACTACTAACAATATTAAAAATATAATATTCAATAATAATCCATATGATAACTTCAATATTGAATAACTTCTTGTTTCACTTGTGCTTTATCCTAACACCTAAAACGATACATGTCCTCCTCAAAGCATATGTGCATGGGACTCCATTAATTTTTTATTTTGAGAATTAATGAAAATCTTATATATATATATATATATATATATATATATTGTGTGTGTGAACTGGGTTTAACCCTAGTAATTTGTGTTGAAGAATATTTTCATGCTAAGCTCTTAAATGAACAAACTATCAAAAAAGATAAAAATGAAAAAAAAAATGATATTATCAAAACACAAAGAAAAAATGCATAAAATGAATATCTAATAGAAAAACAATTTATAAAAACAAAATAACTAAAATATATTGAAAATATTTCTTACCCTTGAATTAAGAATATCTGAAATAGTTTTCATTTCAAATTTAAGAAATAAACTTTTTGTTTTAACTTTCATTTACTGAACAAATAATTTTAGCCCCTTAATCAATCATGACTTCAATTTGTATCCCTCATGTGCCAAATCTAATTATAAGTCGCTAATTTTTTGTGACCGTATAAATTATAAAATAAATTTTATAATGACGACATCAATTTGTATCCCTCATGTGTGAACTCTACTAAAAGTTCGCTAATTTTAAAATTTTTTACTATCGTATAAATTATAAAATATTTTTTTATCTAAACAAACGTATAGTTCGTTAATTTTTTGCCACAGTATCAATTATAAAATATTTTTTGATGTAAACAAATTTATAGGTCGCTAAATTTTGGCGACCATATAAACTAGCACAGCCGACTCGCAGCTGGAGAACGCCGAAAGGGTTCCATTCAGAACAAGAGTTGTGACTGAGCCGACTCCAACACATAGCACACATAAAACGTCTATGCAGGTCGTGGCATCCAACGACCTTTCAGATATAAAAAATGAATGAGTGCCACCAAAATGAAATGTGTGCAGAGTGTTTTTTAATGATATAAACGTGGCTTGCATATATTTTAATCCTCCTTAATCATTTGAATGTGGCAATAATGTATTTTTACAGTAAATTTATAATGTGATTAGGTAAATGTAAAAAAGTAAACATGTTAACGGATGCCTTCATAAATGCAAGGAAGTTATGAACAATAAATCTGACGCATTGATTTTGGAGAACGACTAAGAATATGATATCATCTTCAATGCTTAGCCATCAGATTATAATTTAAGATTAAAAGATCATTAATTGTGCCCATTGTCAATAGGTATACGCCTTTCGACGTAATTATAAAAATATCTTTTATGTAAACAAATATATAATTGGCTAAATTTTCACGACCGTTAATTTATAGTCCTTTAGTTTTTCCCTTCCTTGTAAATAATAAAAATAAAATATATTTTTATGTAAGTAAATGTATATCTCACGCATAGGTTAAAAATAAATTCCCTACCTCCACTTAATCTGCAAACTTACTATTGGACTTTACTTAATCTGCAAACTTATTATTGGATTGAGGTATTTGTTTTTAATGGTTTAAATAAATAAATTAACATACTGCTTGACGGCCATTTCGAAGATGTTGGTGTGGGATGGAAATCAACAATCCTCTCCTTTTCTTCTCCTCGTAGCCGACAACGTCTACCTGGAGGCTTATCAACATTTGCATGAATTTGTCTTGGATAGTTGTTATCTATTCAACAAAGCTTATGATATAAGCCTCTGGGAATATCTTGGCAAAATTCCTCAAACTAACCTGACTTTCAACAAAGCCATGGCCACTAAAAGTAACCCTCATGGCTTCTGTGGCAAAGATGTATGGCTTTAAGAAAATAAAATCGTTGGCAGACATTGGAGGAGGTATGGGCTCTGTCTTGTCCATGATTGTGAAGGAACATCCACACATTCGTGGCATTAATCTCGATCTCCCCCATGTCATCGCTACTGCGCCTCCTATAACTGGTAAGTTTTTGTAATGTTGGTCACTATCAATGTAAATTTGTTGTTGTAACATGATAACAAGTGGATGATGATTTATAGAAAGTCGTAACAGGGAATGAGTTAGTGTTGCAGGAGTAGAGCATATGGAGGGTGATATGTTCGCCAAGATACCTTCTGTCGATGCAGTCATGATGAAGGTCATGAATTCTTCTGTGGTTTTTCATTTTCCTAAAAAATTAACTTATGCTACTATTATTATTCTTACATCTTGAGTGTTAAAATAAATTCTATCGTTATTATTATTGCAGTGGATTTTTCATGACTGGGAGAATGAGAAGTGTGTGAAATTGTTGAGAAGAAGCTATAAGGCAATGCCAACAAACGGGAAGGTCTTAATCATGAAGGCAGTTGTTGATGAATCACAAGGCGATTGAGATCATTATTCGATATAATGATGATGATTTATACAACGGGTGGGAAGGAAAGAATAGAGGATGAATATAAAGGGTTGTTCTGGTTGGAATTGCAAATGCGGAAAACACAATTCACATATGATAATTAACAATCACACAGATACGAAACACATGGATTTCACATGGTTCACCCAAACATTGGGCTACGTTCACCAAGCATAGACATCAGTTCTCTCTGATTATTAAATGCACTCCTATCCATATTCTAATTTGGTCCATTTTAGTTGCAGCCAACACAGAATAATAGGATCCAAATCCATCCTTGGAGGAATTTGTTGTCACCAAATCCCAACAATCGCCACCTTGACAACAATTAACTCGATACCTTGCTCCTTCCTTTTGATCCTTCCTTTTGTTAATCACCTTTTCTGCAAGCCAAGAGAAACCAAGCACCACTGTAGCTTCTCTAATAAAACTAGTTTCATGATCTCGCAAGTGTGACTTGCACGAGTTTGGATTTTCTGAGGGGTCACTCCACCTCCAACATGTCTTCCACAACTGTCTTCTGAGACATATTTAGTGATATATCTCCTTCTATCGAAGACACCTATATTATAATATGCATTACAATTATCACAGACCATCTCAGTGTAACCATTATAGCTGACATTTGTGATTCTCAAACACTGAAGCACCCATTTAACTGCAACACCTGAATCTGTCACGTATCTGACAACATCATTAGTATGTGAAACATCTTCTCTTAACCATCTCATCACATACAACAGACCTCCTACTGAACTTTCAAGAGACATAACCTTTTCTTCTTTATAGACAAGACCTACGCTTGAAGAAAACTTACAATGGAAAGCAAGAGGGATAAAGACTGGTTTTACAATGTTCATACTGAACTCCAACCACATATTACCATTACCATATCTTTGTACTTCCATTCCCATAATTTGTTTTGTTGCTCCTTTATCCCTCATCTGAATTGTCATGTCCACCTGAGTCATTTTCTTACTGATTTTATCCATGCTTCGGCTTGCATCGAGCATATCATCAGAAAATAGCATCAATACTGTGAAAGTACTATAAACTGTATATTCATTCCTACTCTTTCAAAAATTATGACTCACTATGAAGGATTCAAACCTCTTGTATATTTGTCTAGGTACCAATAGGCCATACAATGAATTTTCTAGCATGCAAACAAATTTACCGTTGCGATCTTGAATCAACCCTTTTGTTTGTTCCATACATACTATATCTATGTCAATGATGACCTTGTGAGAAGTAGGATCCCACACAGAACATCCCTTTATACCACCACCATAACTTGCAGAGATATAAAACAAGCAGGAATTCAGAAACAAATATTTTAAGTCTAGAAATGATTTACCGCTTACCAGTACGTGCAATTATTTCTTGCTCTTATGACCTTGATGCTTCTGCCATAAACAAGAAGATACATCTGTCATTTCAAATGCCACTTTATTACTCCCTTCCATCTTATAAAGGTTATCAACCTTTATTACCTTCATCACTACTAAACTACATTTCAACAATGTGAGTGCTCCACCTTGACCTATATACTTATATCCACAAGAATCCTACACTCCCAATGAAATCAAATTTGATTTAAGAGGAGTTACATATCTAACATCCATTAATTCCCTAACAATACTATCGAACATCCTGATTCTAATACTGCCAACCCCAATAGTTTTATATAGAATATCATTTCCCATAAACACTACACCCTCATCAACAGATTGGTATGAAATGAACCAATTTCTATGTGAGTAGATGTTGTGGGAGGCACATGAATCTAACTGTCATTCTTATTGATATTGTAAATTACTAGAAATGGACAAAACTTGATCAGTCATACCTGAATTTGTTACATCCAAATTTGTTTCTTTTTTAGAGTTTTCCTCATATTCCTTTCTTTTCCAACAATCTTTCTTGAGATGTCATGTTTTTCCACGGTACCAACATTTTTCTTTACACTTTCTCTGTCTTGACTTAGATCAAGAAAAAATTATCTCATTCTGCTCTTTAGTTCAACCTTTGACCAACATTGCCTCTGAAGTTGAGGTTTCTTGACTAGATTTTCTCCTCATCTCCTCAGCCAACAAAGCTCCCACAATAGAGTCATAATCTAAAACATCTATTGAGCTAAAGCTAATAGAGGTGACTAGATTATCCCAAGACTCAGGCAATGAACACAATAGTGTAATAGCCTTACCTGCATCCTCGAATTTAACTTCCATACTAGTCAATTGAACTATAAGGGTATTAAAGGTGTTTAAATGGTCAGCAACTTTTGTACCTTCTTTCATCCGCAAACTGTACAACTGTATCTTCAAGTAGATCCTTCTCATCAAGGATTTTGTCATATATAGACTTTCCAACTTGCTCCATAATCCTAATGTTGTATTCTCTCCTACGATATTAAACAGAACATCATCTGCCAGACATAAACGAATGGTAATAAGATCTTCTGCATCCAGATCTTCCCATTCCTCATTCATCATGGCCACTGGTTTCTTTGACTTGCCTGCCAATGCTTTTTGCAACCCTTGTTGCACCATTAAATCCAACATCTCTAGCTTCCAGAACTCAAAGTTTCTTTTACCACTAAAATTTTCAACTTCAAACTTCGAACTCTACATCTTAGCCATTAGCACAAAATATCCTGACATTCCAAATCACGACTTGTAATACTTGGCTCTTTAACCAATGGATGAAAAAAAATGGGGATCCTTAATAAATAAGGTTAAATGATAACCACAAAAGGTTTAAAATAATAAAAATTTATATATTCCATAAAACCCTTTTACAACACATCCACCCATGTAACTTGACACTTTTTAATTAATTCCTCCACCTTTAGTTTTATGCATACAATTTAATATTCCAAATATTGGAATTTCTCATATCTTTACTAAAAACAAACACCATGCGTATGTTTCCTTAAGGACAAGCGGGACCTTTGTTTTATGCATAGAATATAATATTCCAATTATTGTAATTGCTCATACCTTAAACCTTTTCAAAGACAAACATGCGAATTTTATCTTAAGTGAGTTGACGCACCATCTGATGCAGCTGCCTTGTGACTTGCTCCAAAGGGTCGTCGCACCTCCCGATACACACAGGCTACGACTATGTCAGGTGGTCATCCTCCCTCTCAATACAACCAGGTTGCGACGATCTCAAGAATTTTTGAGAAATGGAAGGTTTGTTAATAGGTCGTCGCACCTTCCAATATGAGGCCCCTACGACGATGTGGAAATCGACATATTGTACACAGGTTTCACTCCTGCAGCTCCTCCAAGAATTTGACACCCTCAACACCTCTCCTCTAACCACCTCTGATACCACTTGCTGGAATTGCAAATGCATAAAACACAATTCACATATGATAATTAATAATAAAAGATATAAGAAACACAGGGATTTCATGTGGTTCACCTAAACATTGGGCTACGTCCACCAAGCATAGGCATCGGTTGTCTTATTATTCAGATCATGGAGATTACAGTAGACTTGCAAGTTCTCTCATTCCTCTCACTCTGTCATATCTACCTCTACGGGCTTACATGAATTTATATACATGTACACAAGAAACTAATTATTCAATGCACTCCTATCCATATTCTAACTTGGTCTATTTTAGTTGCAACCAATGCAGAATAATAGGATCCAAATCCATCCTTGGAGGAATTTTTTGTCACCAAATCCCAACAGTTCCAGAGATCAGGCTTCCCCAGCTATAGGATCATAGTGCTCTTCCAAATCCTAAGAATTTGTTTTTATTGTGCTTAATGTTCTGAGATTACTTCGGTTCATGTTATTAACATAGATAAATTTGTTGGGTGCAACTTTAATTTTAAAGGATTTCAGTATTATATGGAAGTTTACATCTCTAATGATTTATTTTTTAAGAGTTCCATAGATTTAATGATTTATTTATTAAGACTTCCATAGATTTAATGATTTTTTTAAATACTTCCACATATTTGAGATGAAGATACATATTTTTGTTGCAATGAGCTTTTACTATTTAGAAACTAACAAAAACCACATTAATATTATTAATGTGTTACTTATAGAGGTATATTTAGCAAATACTATAGGGAAAAATATTATTAATGTGTTAAATATACGTCTATTTATGCTCTGCATCCAACATGATGTCAGCTCATTCCAATGAAACAAGTCCTCTTTTATACAGATGAATTTTTTGAATTCACTATCCTATAATATCTTAACTCTTGTTTTATAAATTATTGCAGAAATTCAATCTATTCAATTACAATTTTTATTCAAATTATCTCTCTCTCTCTCTCTCTCTCTCTCTCTCTCTCTCTCTCTCTCTCTCTCTCTCTCTCTCCACCTATACCCATTCCTCCCTCTCATTCCCCTCCCTCTCTGTCCCCCTTTCTCTCCTCTCTCTCTCACTCTCACTCTCACTCTCTCTCTACCCCTCTCTCTCCCTCTCTTTCTCCCCCCTCTAGCACTCTCTCCCTCTCTCCCTATATCTCTCCCTTCCACCTTCTTTCCCCGAAAACTCTCTCTCTCTCACTGACTTTTGTTCACTCTCTCCCTTTCTCTCCCTCTCTCTCTTCCACCTTTTTCACTCTCTCCTTCTTCATTTCTCCATCTATTTTTCTCTCTCCCCGTCCCTCCCACTATGACCCCTAATTTCTACCTCCCTCCCTCCCTCTCTCCATGTTCCCCTCTCACCCTCCCTCCCTCTATACCCCCTCTCTCCCACCTCT
>JZKD02S0705718.1:19794-39818 GCA_000966675.3 Picea glauca | reverse complement strand
TATATATATATATATATATAATTGAAATATTATATAAATTTTACCCTTATTAGTCTCTATCGTAGGCAAAGAGGGACTATAGTGATCGATAATTCATTGAATTCATATTAGTTTGTCCTTTGACCATAAATATTTGCATATTATCTATTGTTGGAACTAGGGAACTAAAAACATCGATTTTTATATAATAAAAGGTACCATATTTGTCATGATTTGATTGGACAACGGAATGGAGGTCTTATTGTCGGCTTTGTTATTCCCAATGTTATATATGTTGGCATATCCAAAGTATTTGATCGTATATGGTCTTTTTAAATCATATATTTTCTTATGCATTGGTCGAAGGTGGATTAATGCTAGCATTAGTTCGAATGTTTGGTTTAGCTTTTTCTGCTAGGTAAATTTATGGCAATGTTTGATATGCTGGCATATACAAAGTTTATCCTTCGAATACATTCTCTATTGTTTGAACTATTGTTACATAAATTATAATAAATTTTTGGGATACATTAGAGACCTATCATATTGCATTTTTTTCTTAAATGTTTACAGATCATTTATGACAGACTTAAATGTTTACCTAATAGGCTTGGCAACGTTGAATGTTTACTTAGAAGGCTTGTTACAATACATTTTCTTCTGTTTTAATTATTTATATGCTCCAGTGCCATTTCTAGTTCACTGGTTCATGCTTGTTTTTTTCATCTCCACTAATTTCTTAATTGTCTGTTGTTGTTGTTCTTGTTTGGTTGTTCGTGTTGTTGTAGTTTTCACGTTTGGGGTTCTATAACTGTGATTGGAACTGCGTCATAACCATACAGCTTGTGTTCGGTTTATAAATCTTTCACCCAGAAATTTTGTTCTCTACAATTCGACCCCACACCCCTTGAAGTCGCAATTGTGCCTTTGCCTGTGATGAGTTTTTTTGTCCTACCTACCTTTCCATGCTTAGTCAAGTTTTTAAAGTTTGGTCGGTTGATGCGTTTTCGGATTCAGAAAATTTAAAAGAAATTGTCTCTCTTGTCCATCCCCGCTACCTTCCGCCCTTCTTAATAGACATTAATTATTCTTTGAAAAGACACAACCGACCAGACAGGTTTGAAAATATTGTCTGTAATAAGCGGAAAGCTCGAGGACATCTCCCATTAAAATGAATAGACATGCGAATATTATGGGATCTGGTAATTTCTTTTGCCTACATTTTGAATTTGCAAAAAAAAATGGCTCTTTTGGTTTTCTTAAAAGCTTCGACATAGTTCATGAATGTGTCACCCATCGAGGCCTTGACGTCATGTCCCTCTTTAGTATTGTACATATCTTAGATGTCAGATTTGAGAATCTGATCGGATATGGGAATGTTAATACGTGTTATTAGTCAGTATTCAACGTACATATTCGAAAAGATTGGCATTAATAAGAGAAAATATCAAGAACATCTATCATTAAAACGAATTAACACAACATCTACGGAAGATCATCCAACGTTTATTTTAAATACTTATTTCCATTTCTCTCTATCATCAAAGAGTTGTGCTTTAGTGTGCCTTCGTTCTAATGGTCCTGGTCATGGACATGTAAGAAAACTAAGAGATGCGATTGAGGCCCAGATGAAAGAAGAGAGACTGGTTTTATGTGACGTGAGCTTTGAGTAAAAAAAAAATTGTTATACAACAGAAACATAGAGAGGAGGAAAAAAAAAGAACAAGTATCTTCTAGTTGGTGTTCTCCCTATATTCGATGCTTTGGTTGGTTGAAAAGGTTGCTTGGAGATTTGTTTGTTGAACCTTTTTGTTTTCTTGTTGGTAGTTGTAATGGATTTTTAGGTCACGTGAAAAATACTTCCTCATTGAAGTATATATTTTCTTCCAACAACACAGATTTGGCAAGTGTGTCGATTTCTACATATCGCACAAGAATTTATCTTCCTCGAGGGCGTCACACTTACTGTGGCTTGCAAAATTGTCTGTGATGTTCGTAAATGATGCAAAATATTACTCCATTTGTGAATGTAACCAGAGGAAGGTAACATAAACTGTATGAGTGCATAAAATGACATATTATCACTACAAAAGTTTATATTTAAAAGTTTGTTGAGCTACTTCTGGGTGTGGTAACTGACTTGACAGAAAGCCATGTTCTTTGTCAAAGTTTGTTCGGTTTCCTCTAGATGTAGTTGCAGACTCCACATATTTGGCGTCACCTCCGAACATTCCAGACCTTTCTATGGGCCGCCATATTTTCCACCACCATGACGAAAGATATATTCTGATGCGATATGCAACATTTGGTACACTTGTCAGATCTGTGCTGATGCATTCTGCAGCATTTGATACACTTGCCATACCTGTACTTCCCGAAGAAGCCATGTACTTCAATAGAATAAAATTTTGTAGCTGGCTTGCATGTTCCTTTCAATTTACTGTAATAAAACAAAGAAGTTCAACATACAAATCTTCAGGCAGGATTTTCAACCAAACATATGATCGAATATAGGGAGAATAGCAGTCAGAACATACTTGATTTTTTTTCCTGTCTCATAGCTAATTTCACATAAAATGACTCCCTAGACTTTCAATTTTCCTTGGATCACATTTCTAAGTTGTCTCAGATGTCAATGGTCAGGGACATTGCAAGGAAAGCACCTTAAACCCCAAGTTTTCGATGGCAGAGGGAAATTAATACTTGACAAACAATGGAATGTTGAATAAACTGCCATTGCAAGTGGGCCATATCTGGAAGAGACAAGCTATTCAAAAAACTAGGATAGATCTAGTTGGAAGCACCAATTAAGTCCAAGACCGGAAATTGATATTCAACTTTTTTTTTACGAATAAAGGATTTGATTGTCAAGAAAACTATCAACAAGCTTCATCAATGTACATATTTTTTCTGGTCGATGGCAGGCCAAATCGCAATCATTGTGGAAAATAATCTCAGTTGTATTTTGTAACCCATATTATTTGAATATAGAATAATTGAGGGTTTTTTTTTAAGTGTTTTCTAATCTCTGGTATTGCTTTTCATTTTATTTTGTACCTTTTTCCCCTATGTGTCGTTAAACATGGATGAAAAGCTTTTCTTTCATCCCATCACTACTTCAATTTAAATAAAGGCTACTCTGTTCGTCGCTTACATTTTACATTGAAGAATAATTTTTCATAGGCCATAATTATGTGGTGTGGGCCCTATACTTAAAGAAAGAAATTAGAGGACCCGTCCTGCTTTTATTCTTCGGGTCCCGTAAACATAATGAATTAATGACTTACAACAAGGCAGCTCAAGTGTTTATGCAATGTTCCTGTTCAATATCTTACATATATTGTAGCTTCTTCTATTGGAAAAAATATAAAAACTTCCTCTTGGGCAAAACTTAGCCAATTATATGGCCACCAGGACCCAGGTTTGCGGTATTTAACAACTATGTTCCCTATTCTGTCATATACATATTGCAACCAAATAGCTTCCATGATCTGCAATTTATGCTTTAACTAGTGATAACTCACAAGGGGTTCGAAAAGCTTGGCATTAATAAATGAACGGCTGAAGTTGCCTTAATTATTTAAATCACACCAAATTTTCATTACATTTAATTTAATTTAGATATTAATGTTTATGGAGAGATGAAGTTTGCTCGTGTCATTGCAAGGAATACAAGATGAATAGATGATAAGGAGTTTATCTCGTCGAAACCACAATGCAAATTCATGTTTCTTGTTGCGTTATATACATCTTCCAGTCAAAACTTTTGTGGTTTCAATGAAATTTGCGAACCGAAGATCATCCTTCAAATTGGGAGATCATTTACATTTGAAACATAAACAATCCATTGATATATATTAGTATGGATACTATTCAAATAAATATCAAAACTTTCTCCAATAATACATATTAGTATGAATACTATTAAAATAAATATCAAACCTTTCTCTTGGCCAATACTTAGCCAATTATCTGGCCACCAGGCCCTGGGTTGGCGGTATACAACACCTATGTCCCCTATTCCGTCATATACATATTGCAACCAAAGAACTTCAATGATCTGCAGTTTATGCTTTTACTAGTAAGAACCCACCAGGGGTTCGAAAACATTGCCATTAATAAATGAAAAAAAAAGGTTTTTCGACTGTTAGATACTTATCCCTTTTTCCCTTTTTGTTTTCCCGTCCACTATCGCTTTCTGGTTTTATACTTTGTCATATTTCTATGATCGGTGGTTGCAAGGTTCGCGGGCTGACATATCTTCATGTCCATCTTTATCTTCACATGACGAATCCGAACAATCATTGTTCCTTTCCATACTTAGCCAATTGTATGGTTGCGGTTGTCGTGCTGGTGCATACAAACTCACATTTTCTTCTTTCTGCCTGTTATCGCTTTCTGGATATATACTTAGTCACCTTTCTATGATATCTGGTTCTAGGGTTGGCGGGATGACATGTCTTCATCTCCATATATATCCTCACATGACGAATCCGATCGACCGTTGTTCCTTTCCATAATTAGCCAATTTTATGGTCTTCGTTGTCGGATTGGCACTTACGAATTCGATTGTTTATTGTTCTGTTATGTACATATTGAACTCAAAATATCTATGATCTACAATTCCACCACGGGTTCCTTGTATACATTAACTTCATTCAAAGTATCTGTCGTTTTCTTCCATCCCCACCAACTTCATCTCCTTCCTGATATACATTAACTATGCCCTTACTAGTGACAACTTGACACACTGTTACGAAAGAATTGGCACCCTATGCTCCACTATATACAAATTGACAACTAGACTCTGACATCATCCCCTCTTCCGTGTTACTCATTATGCATTGAAATGTTCTGAACTATACAATTTGGTCGTCGGGGCCTTGCGTCGTCTGGAGAAACCTTGTGACCGTATTTTGGATCCTCGCATTGGCGAGTTGACGAAAACTACAAGTCCTAGTCATTGTTTCCTGTTACCCATCCCCGTACTTATTTCCATATATGAAACACCAAAGGTTTAATACTAGAACAACATCATGAAACAAGTGTAAAAAAATCGTCACTAATAAGAAAAAATCGGGACAGCTAACCATCCCTATAGAACTTGTCCAGAAACACGCAAATAAGATCTTTCTTAGCAAAAGAAAGTCCTGACCAGCGTTTTCGTGTTCCATACTTGCACACTTTTTGCCTTGCAGGTTACCGGGCTGACGACCTCAAAATTGTGTTTCATATTTTCGGCGAGTTACAAAGAGATCCCGGAGTTCCGCAATATACAATTTGTCTGTAGGAATGTATAAAAACTCTTAATTATCTCCCCCCCCCCCCTCTATTTTGCCTTTTTTGTTCTATATTTAGTCGCAACTATATGATCACAGCCTCGTGGATTCACAAATTGGAAACTCTTTATCTATATATTCACACCATGATCCCGACCGACCGCGGTCCCTTTTAATACTTAGCCAATTATGTAATCACCGGGTCCCGGGTTTGCGATATCCAACACCTATGTCCATTGTTCCCTCATATACATATTGCACCCAAAGAACTTCAGTGATCTACAATTTATGTCTTTACTAGTGAGAACTCAGCAGGGGTTCAAAAGGATTTGCATTAATAAGAAAACAATGGATGTTCTTATGTTAGATACTTAGTGATTTTTTCGTTGTCTTCTTCCTGTGTATTATCGCTTTCTAGTTATATACTTAGTTGCCTTTCTATGATTACGGTTTCCAACATTGGCATGTTGACATATCTTCATCTCCATCTATATCCTCACATGAGGAATTCGACGGACTGTTGTTCCTTTTCATACTTAGTCAATTTTATGCCCACGGTTGTCGGGTTGGTGCTTTCGAACTCTGTTGCTTCTTGTTCCGTGATATACATTTTCCACTCAAAATTTCTGTGATCTACAACTCCACCGTGGACTCTATCCTTTTTCCCTTTTTTTCTTCCCGTGTATTATGGGACTATAAAGTATGGACATGAGATTTTATAGAGAATGTACAAAGTCTGCATTCCATACATAGCCACTTTTTGGATCACAGGTTCTCAAGAAAGCGAGCTCAAAATTTTCCTCCATTGTTCTATTCCCTGCAAATAGCACCCAGAATTCTGCAATATATAAATGGAATGCAGAATTCCCAAAATTATGCACTCCATACGAATCCGACCGAATGTTGTTCCTTTTCATACTTAGTCAATTTTATGCCCGTAGTTGTCGGGTTAGCGCTTTCAAACTTTTCTACTTCTTGTTCCTTGATATACATTTTCCACTCAAAATTTTCGTGATCTACAATTCCACCACGGACTCCTTCATCCTTTTTCTCTTTTTTCTTCCCGTGTATTATGGAACTATAGAGTATGGACATGAGATTTTATAGAGAATGTACAGACTCCGCATTCCATACGTAGCCAATTTTTGGATTGTGAGTTCTTGGGTGGGCGGGCTCAAAATTGGGCCTCCATTGTTCCGTGCCCTACAAATAGCACCCCGAATTTCGCGATATACAAATTGACAAGAGGACCTACGGGCTGGTTGGCTCAACATTGCACTTATTTTCAATACTAAATTAGCTCTTACTAGTGACAACTCGACACACTGGTACGAAACAGTTGGCATCACACCCTTCGCAATATATAAATTGACTACCAGATTCCGACATCGCCCGCTCTTCCGTGTCACTGATTATGCATTCAAATGTTTCGATTGATACAATTTGAACGTCGGGGCCTCACGTATTATGGAGAGACCTTGTCATCTTGTTTTGGATCCTCCTATTGTCGGGTCCACGAAATTTCCAATTCTTGGATACTGTTTCGGGTTGGAAATTTCAAATTGTGTTAGTTCTTGTTCCGTAATATAAATCTTGCACTCAAAATTTTCGTTCTCTACAATTCCACTGCGCACTCAGTGCGTTTTCCCTTTTCTTCTTCCCATGTGTTATCGCCTTATGGTTATATACTTAGTTTTCTTTCTATGATCGTGGGTACCAGCGTTGTCGGTCTAACATATCTTCATTTCCATCTATATCCTCACATGACGAATCCGATCGACCATTGTTCCTTTCCATACTTATCCAATTTTATGGCCGCGCATGTTGGGTTGGCGCTTTCAAACTCTACTTCTTCTTGTTCTATGATATACATCTTGAACTCAAAACTTCTGTCATCTACAATTCCACCACGGATTCCTCGAACTTGCAAGCTTCATTCTACCACAGTTCAGAAATGTTTCAAAGTATATGTCGTTTCCTTCCATCCCCACTAACTTCTTGTCGTTCCTAATATACATTGGTTGTGCTCTTACTAGTGAGAAATCAACACAATGGTATGAAACAGTTGGCATCCGGCCCTCTGCAATATACAAATTTATTACCGGGTTGACATCTTGTACTCAAATGTTCAGTGATCTACAATTCCACCGCGGACTCCTTACTCCTTTTTCCCTTTTCTTCTTCCTGTGTATTATGGCTTTCTGGTTATACACTTAGTCATCTTTCTATGATCACAGGTTCCAACGTTGGTGGACTGGCATATCTTTATATCCATATATATAATCACATGACGAATCCGACCGACCATTGTTGCTTTCCATACTTAGTCAATTATATGGTTATGGTTGTCGGGTTGGCAGTTTCGAACTCTGTTGCTTCTCGTTTCATGATGTACATATTGCACTCAAAACTTCTGTGATATACAATTCCATCATGACTCCTTGAACTCATAAGATTCACGCTACCATGATTCACAAATGTTTCAAAGTATTTTTCACTGCCTTCCATCCCCACTAACTTCTTGACCTTCCTAATATACAATGGTTATGCTCTTACTAGTGATAAATGCACACACTGATACGAAATAGTTCTCATCCACCCCTATGCAATATATAAATTTACTATCGGGTTGCAACATCGTCCCCTCTTCTGTGTTACAGATTATGCATTGAAATGTTTTGAACGATACAATTTGACCGACGAGACCTCACGTCTTCTGGGGAGACCTTGTCAACCTATTTTGGATCCTCGTGTTGTCGGGTTCACAAAATCTCCAATTCTTAGTCATTGTTTCAGGTTGGCGCATTCGAACTCTGCTACTTCTTTTTCCGTGACATACATATTGCACTCAAAATTTTCGTGATTTACAATTCCACCGCAGACTCCTTAAGTCCTTTTTCCCTTTTCTTCTTCCCATGTATCATCGTTTTGTGGTTATATACTTAGTCTCTTTTCTATGATGGTGGGTTCCAGTGTTAGAGGGGTGACATATCTTCATCTCCATCTATATCCTTACATGATGAATCTGACGTAGCGTTGTTCCTTTCCATACTTAGCCAATTTTATGGCCGCGCTTGTCGGGTTGGCGTTTTCAAACTCAGCTGCTTCTTATTTTGTGATATACATATTGCACTCAAAATTTCCATGATTTACAATTCCACCATAGACTTCTTATTCCTTTTTCCCTTTTCTTCTTCCCATGTATTATCGCTTTGTGGTTATATACTTAGTCATTTTTCTATGATCGCGGGTTCCAGCATTGGCGGGTTGACATATCTTCATCTCCATCTATATCCTCACATGAAGAATCCGACTGACCACTGTTCCTTTCCATACTTGGCCAATTTTATGGCCGCGGTTCCCATGTTGACGCTTTTCAACTCTGTTGCTTCTTGTTTCGTGCTATACATCGTGCACTCAAAACTTCCATCATCTACAATTCCATCGCGGACTCCTCGAA
Organism: Picea glauca; assembly: GCA_000966675.3. NCBI lineage: Eukaryota > Viridiplantae > Streptophyta > Pinopsida > Pinales > Pinaceae > Picea > Picea glauca. Next base: position 31,100 of record JZKD02S0705718.1, on the reverse strand, counting down.
CTCCCAAGATTCACTCTACCACAACTCACAAATGTTTCAAAGTATTTGTCACTGCCTTCCATCCCCACTAAATTCCTATCCTTCCTAATATACATTAGTTATGCTCTTACTAGTGATATACAAATTTCCTTCTGGACTGTCCGACCATACCCTCTTCAATGTTACGCATATTGCACTCAAAAACTTCTGAGACATATAGTTTGACCCTCATGCCCTCACCTCCAATGGTTGTACCTTGTAACCCTATTTTGAAGCTTCATTTTCCCGTACCCACGACCTATGTAGTTTCTTAGTATGCAATTAGAAACCTTTCATGGTAACAACTGACCATGCAAGAACCATCAACATTGTTATTAATGAGTGAAATGCTCGATGAGATCTCCCATTATTATGCATTAAACCAAGATCTACGGAGAGTTATTTTATCCCTTCTGATTATTCATCTCAAACATGCATCGTCGTGTTGGCCCGCTCAAGAAATATACAATGCTTAATCGCTCATTGTCATATCTGCCATGTTCACATTTCATGCAATTATTAGTGTTTAATGATAACAACGCATCATGCAATAGTTGTCCAAATTGTCATTAAAGAACGAAAGTATCGAGGAGATCTCCTATTCACCTGCATTGGACCAAGATTTGTTCAGGGTTATATTATCGCTTCCAACTTTTCATTTCATTCATCGTCTGGAGCAAACAAACGTTCTTGTAGACTTATGGCAGCAGGTCGACAACAGTTTTGTGGAGATAAAATTAATATCTTCGGACATCGGGACCATAACTTCCAGTGGTCCAGGGCATACTTTTACTATTCATCCCATCCCCCCAGGCCGAAGTGATTTGGACATTTGGAATCACTCGTTCAAGATACGTCCCTAAGGTTTTTGACTATAAGGAGGTGGTCTCTTGGTGCATTGAAAAATATATTCCAAGCCAAATAATTATTCCCCTGGGCGACCATTCTCTTGTTTCTTTGTTGCCTTGGGTCTTCCACAAGATGTTAAAATTACCAGATCCAACATTAACGTTCAGAGGACAAGACTACAAGCAGTTCCTAGAAAAACATGATAATGGGTTGGACAACTTGGCTGAGTTCCTCGAAGACCCGAAAACAGTTCCTCAAGATATCACAAAGTTGCAGGTAAGTTCCTTTAGAAATCCATTCCGGGAAATTGCTTGGTTGTTTACAAGAATAACGATACAAGCATCCATGACAAGAATTTCCCATATAATTATTTATATTTTGTACTTCACAGTCAAGGAACAATTAATTTTCGATTGGGGGAAGCTAATTTCCATTGATATCTGTTCCCAGTTGTCACAATTCAAAGAATCGAATAAATTTTATATGTCATCCTACTTGATTTTTGCAATAGTGCATTCTTGTCCATTTCCAAAACTTTCTCTTTCCAATAAAATAAACTATGGATTCGACCCAGTAACATTCTGGCACTAGGCCCTCGGGAGGAACAAGGCCTCCCATTGTTTTTATCAAGTTTTTAATGGATTTGTCTCAGTTTTCAAAGATTTTTTGTTGGGGAAGGATGCTCCCCAGATGTTTGGCCAAGAAACCAAGTTTTTGAATAGGAACGACGCACTTGAAAAAAAGGAAAATCACAGTGTACTCATGGTATTTGGCTCTAAAAAAATCCTGCTTTCCTTCCATGCCACATCACGAACAAGGTGTTTGTTGCAGAAATAGCAAGGCAATACAACCATTGGTTTCATTTTTTCCATGACAAGAAAAAAAAACAGTTCATTCCTCTGCCCTAGAAAGTCGGAGACTTCGTGTGCAAAAACGTCAACAAGATTGATGAATTTGTCGTCTATTTTAAGAAGTTGAACCTAACGTATGTTGGAAGGCTAAAAGGGTTCGACCCTAATGGTATTTTTCGAGAACATTTACTGGCAATTGGCTTTAACATCTATTTTATCCATAGACACCTGACCAAAGACAGGGAGGGTGACAACAACAAGGACATTGCAAAGTGTGACTGAATTGTACAGACAACAAGGAAAAGTGTCCAGCGAGAAGAGTGCTCAGTCCCCCACCAACACTCCCAAGAGCACGACATCACAGAGAATCTCTTCAATGGCCCACCCCAGTAAGAAATGAACCCACAAATATTCGAACAGAAGGGGAGATAAGAACCCTCCTTTCATAAAAATTGATAGTTATCACAAAATTCCACTAACGAAGAAGACAAAAAACAATGCAAGGTAGGTGGACGAACCTGAAATTGAAATTGAACAGGTGCAACTTGAAATTGAAAATGAGGACATGCACAAAATTTGGTCATTCACAGTGGAAATAGTTGAGACCAATTTTTTTTACGAAGATGAATCCTTCATATTCCAGAGTGTTGTTTTTGACAACCAATCTAAAAGTATGGTCATTGAAAAGAGAGATGTAACAAAGAGGAAATTAAAATCTCTCACAGAGATTAACTTTAGGAAAATGTGGTCATCCCAAATCTCCCTATTTCACCAAGTAATTGATGATTCTTTTTATGATTCCATTGGAGGAATTGTAGCGAAAAATGCTAGAGTGAAATAAAGTCTCAACGAATTTGAGCAGGCTTTCATTGCAACCCTAGAATTTTCTAGTCCTTTAGAAAAAAACGTGTCTTCTACCACTGCAGCCAAGATGAAAGTATCCTCTACCCTCCTTCCATGCTCTAGAGCCCTTGTAGAGAATAACATCAACAAAAGAGTGCAGCTAGTTACTGAAGCTTGGGAAACATCGCAAAATTTAGTTTCCTTCGGAAAGAAGGCAAATGATTTTCTTGAACATTTGGAGGTGAATTTAAAAAATGATCAACGCTTTTTTGAAGAGGTGCTGACCCATTTTTCCAACCATGTTGTCAACAAACCGGAATTGAAAATAAGACAAGAGAAACTCCCCTCCCCAAAGCGAACCAAAAAAGTAAAAGCATGTTGGTAAAATAAAGTTAAGAACCTGGAGCTCATTGTCGAATCATGTAAACAAGCCATATCAGAAAAGGAAGATTTATTCACAAGCCTGATCCAAATAGACTTAGCCGGAAGTACCAACAAGGTTCAAGAACCAAAAGTAATTCTCAAATCCTTGTCAATCACCAAAGAATCCTTCCATGAACAACTTGATATTTTAAAGGGGTTGTCTTTTGAAACGTTTTACAACATATTTGAACATCGTGTAGATGAGCTCGAGCACTGGGTACTGGACTATGCGGCACACAATGAAGAAATTGAATAGAGTCTGCATAGCATTTCAATGGATCTAAGGAAATTAGAAAATGACCTTTACGAAATAGAAATCCGGGATGAAATCAACATGCCCCCCATGAGAAGCTACATCGAAGAATGGTTCCAACAGAGAATGGACAACCTCGTCCAGGAAGGGAAAAAATTGGTCGACACGACTCCACTGACCATCGACGACAGCAACAGAGACGCATTGGCTTCATAGTAAGCCTATAATGGAATCTTGTTTTCTTTATCAATCCAGTTTAAGTCTATAATGTCATCTTGTTTTCTTTATCAATCCAACTATTACCTCTTTAAATAGAAAACTGTAACCATAGACTCGTAACTTCCAATTTCTTCTTTTCAGGTCTTCCTCTCTACCGTCGCACATTCTTCTTTTGACATTCCTAATTCTTGTACTTATTTATTATTATGGTCCGCGGGAGCCCCAATCCCAGTCTATATGACAAATGCATTTAAATTTCCAGAAATATGTAACATACATTATTAATTTTTGATAAATTTCAAAGAAAATTGATTCAGAATGCCTTTATTGTACGCTAAATTTTGGGTGTCCAGGAACCTTTGTTGTTTGTTCCAAAGAAAACTAATTTGGGAATGCTACATTTTTTGTGTCCTATTGTATGCTAAATGTTTTTTGTCTAGGAACCTTTGTTTATATAATAGACGTTATTGCTTGCAAAGAAAACTAATTCGGTAATTCCTTTGTTGCACGACGTTGTTACTATTCTATTGTTTTAAATAAAACTAATTTGAAAATGCTATTTTTTTTGTTTTTTTTGTCCACGAACCTATGTAACAGACGTTATTACTATTCTATTGTATGCTACATTTTTTTTGTCTAGGAACCTTTCAAATGTTCTTGTAATAAATGTTCTTACTAGGAACCTTATTATTATTGTACACTAATTTTTTTTTGTCTGGGCTCCTTTTAATCTTTCTTATACTATCAAACTTAGATACTAGGAACCTTTGTTGATGTACGAGACATTAATACCTTTTGATAAATTTCAAATTAAACTAATTCAAAAAAACTAAATTCTCCATGGATACCACATGTACTTCAACTTGCTACCCACGTGTCTGTACTCGGTTGCATTTATTCCCATTCCAACTTGCTAGGGACTATGCTGCCATGCAACACTTGTTAAATTTAATTACACACTATTGTGACTTATTTCCGTATTTTGAAAACCATAAATGTTAATGATATTAATGAAAACGACATCACAGAAAGAAAAAAATTGAAACATATCTTGAATATGTTGACCAATATTTAGATTTCAAAATCAACACTCAAATGCATTACATTTTTTATGCATGGAGTTAACTCAGATGCATAGTTAAAGATTAAAATAATACATAAAACATTAAAAGAATACCTAAACACATCCAAACACTTATAAATAGCCAGATAGGAAAACTTATGTGTTTGCATTGAAAGGCATGGCTTCAAAGAGAATCAAAATTATGGATTTGTCAAGAATAGAGGACATAGTAGGTCTAGATTTATTCATCTATAGACATAGTTGTATGTTCATCTATTACTAACACACATTTTGTAATTTTTTTATTATTATAAAATAAAAAATAAATAATAAATAATAAATAATTAAAAAAAACACTTTTTGTGAAGTTTATTATTTTACCTACTTTGAAATAAAAAAACATAAAAAAATATAATTTTAAAACTTTTTTATACAAATTATAGGACGAGAAGAATTCATTGTTTTCTTTTTCCACTTCTTTCCACACCGCAAATGAATAAATTACAGTAATTAGCTAATTACAAACATAATGGAGGTTGGGGAATGAATTGAAGCAGATTACATATTTAAATTCAATTGTTGTGAAAGAAGGGATTAATTATAATAAAATACCTAAATGTGATGGTTGGATCTACATTTTCATGATGGATCGAGTAGAGTGTTCTTTAGCAGCTAAATAGTTGTTAAGACTTGTTACAAACCCTAATTGCTCTTTCCCTATCCATTTGCATCTGCATGATGGCTGGAGCCTAGTGTTCTTGAGGAGCTAAGCAATTTTATAGACTTGATACCTCTCGCTGGTTACGCATGGTATACTCATCTTCTTCGTCGGGGAGATGAGGTGAAATATTAAATGTTAGCTAATTGATCTTTGTATATGCATGACGAATGGTATACTCTTGGGCGTATGTGAATGACGAATGGTATACTCCTCACTTGTATGTGAATGACTAATGGTATACTCATCTTCTTCCCCTACGAAATGAGGTGAAAAAAATGCCATCTCCCAAATTAATTGAAACCCCAACATTCGTCCATGGAACGCTTCAAACCAATAAAAATGTAGCCAAATATGAGACTAGTGGCAATGAGATGTGAGGTATTGCTGCGTGAGGTAGTGTTTCTTAATCATCCAAGGGTTGGAATAAGTTAGATAGGAAGTAATTTCTTAATATGATTACGTAAATGTGAAAAAAGTAGTGTTTCTTAATCACCCAATGGTTGTAATAAGCTAGATAGGAAGCAATTTCTTAATATGATTAACTAAATGTGAAAAAGTAACCAAGGTTAAATGATGCATTCATAAATGCAAGAAAGTTATGAACATTAAATATCATTCATTCATTAAGTGTAAGAGGAAAAATATGCCAACATATTTTATTGTTAGCCATCAAATTGAAATTTGTAATTAAAAAAATCATTAAACCATGGATTCCATTAGGAAGCACCTATGGACATAATTATTTCATTTTATTAAAAATAAAATAAAAATTACCATATATTTCACAATAAAATTATTTCATTTTATTTTTATCAACTTGTCTTATATAAACTATCATTAATCATTAATCCAGAGCGCAAAATCATTATTTCATTGTGTTCTTGGATGGCATACTAATTCTTCCATTGTGTTCATGGATAACATACTTATTTATTCTATGTTAGAGGAAGACCATGAAAATCACTTGATATTGGTGCTGCAAGTTATAAAGAAACATCAACTATATGTCAATCCAAGAAAGTGATATTTTTACCAAGGCTATATCCATTATTTGGGGAAAATTATTTCAGAGGACAACGTAATAGTGGATCCAAAGAAGATTGAAACCATTAGAGGATGTCCAACACCAAGGAATGTTCCAGAAGTAAAACATTTTAGGGGATTAGGAGGATACTATAGGAGATTTATAGCAAGATTTTGTAAAATTTCTCATCCCATCACTTTGTTACAAAAGAAGGGAATTAAGTTTAAATAAACAATAGCCTAAAGAAAATTTTAATTTGTTTAAAGAGTTACTTACTAGAGCACCTATTTTGAATATTGTTTACCCAAATGAGAATTTTGGGGTATGTATAGATGCATGAAAAGAAGGCTTTGGAAGAGTCCTCATTCAAAATGGAAATGTCATTAGTTATGAGTTCATAAATATCAAAGAACATGAGAAGAATTATGCCACACATGATTTGGAGTTTTTTCCATAATTCATGCATTGAAGATGTGAAGGCATTATCTCATGGGGAAGAAATTTGAATTAAGGACAAACCATAGTGGTCTAGAATATATGTTTTGAGAAACCAACTTTAAATGCTAGGAAAACAAGATGAATATAATTTTTAAATGAGTATGAATTTGACATCAAGCATATCAAATGAAAAGAAAATAAAGATGTTGATGCACTCATCAGAAGGATACATATTACGCATCATTGGGAGGCCTCTTAGACCCTTGTAATAGTCATCTCATACTAATACATTAGACATTATCATACCTTATACACTAGTAAATATATGTAAAGGATAAATGCATAAAGATAATATAATGAATGATTATTTGGAGAAGGTACAACCATTCCAACCATATACCCAATGTATCAAGACTCATGAAGAAGGAATACAAACTAGGTTTGTTTACCTTCCCACAAATACTTCTTGAGTATTGTGTGTGTACTTAATGTATTTTACCTAATGCAGTCTCTTATTGAATGTGTGTAATCTAGAAGATTACAACAGTGGCATTGCTTCCTCCTTCATTTGGTCTGGGTGATAGTAGCATCAGATGGGGTGGTATGAACTTGAAAAAGATGGAGAGATAAGAAGAGATCAAGATGGAGAGATAAAAAGAGATCAATTGCTTCTTGTGAATGTTGGTGGGTGCTCGTTGGTTGTTCCTCATAAACGATGGTGGATTATCATTTATCACTTCTCGCACAAGGTTGATGTTGCCTGAAATATTTTTGAGGATGACTTCTTGTGGATGTTGTTAAAGACAAATTCGTTGAAATATTTCTTTTGTTAATTGTTCATGGGCGTTGCTCAATAAACTAATACACCTGGACATGAAAGTTTACATGAGTATGGTGAAGAAATAAGAATAATATGATACACAGGCCTCGATGCATGAGTAGAAGAAACATTTTCTTTGCATGCCACAAAGGTCGACAACCAAGAGTTGACTAGTGAGCATAGATGTCGACCTGGAGAAATTTTCATGAACACTGCGTTGGAGATATAAGGGAGTTGGATTACATAGCTTTCAACAAGATAAATTTACTAAAGTTTCACATCCACCACTTGTCGAGTGAGTGAATCGCCCGAGCTTTGGAGCAAGTCGATAGAACTGTCACATATTGGAGCAAATCCTGGAAGGAGTTGATGTGAGATACTGACCTGGATTCCAACACGAGTTTTTATTTTTAACATTAACGACACACTAGAGCTTGACTTCCACTTGGATGAGAGCATGCAATTTTTAATTCTCATGGTTTCAACACCTATGGTAAGAACTGCTTAGTTTTTCCCTTCTGAAGGGTACATCCAGAAAAGAGTACCGAAGGGAGAGGCATTGTTAGAATTCATCCCACTGATGATAAGCAAGACTTGGAAAGAATATATTTTTTTATCTACTGAATATTAACATGGGAATACGCCAATGTTTTCTATCGGAAAAGATGGAGATTTTTTGTCGAGTATGCGCGTGGAAACATGATCATGATGTCCTTCATGGAGTGTTAGAAGAATAGAAGATTTTCTAGTGTTCTCCAAGAATAAACCAACACATGTTATTAAAGAGAGTTATGAAGATCCATCGTTCCAAGTAATATTGGTCGAGGTCAACGCTATGGTCGAGTTCTTAATTGAATCCATACTCATGGTCAAAGCAATGGTCGAGTGGGGAAGTTGACCATAAACTAGAACTATGCATGTTTTGTTCAAAACCCTAATTATGAGTGCAATGGACCAAGAAGAACCTTAAGAATCATGACCCTTGTGTACTTGCATTTCATTTCAAAGTTATTAAAGAACGCTCGAACAAGAATCTGTCTAGGGTATAGTGACAATGATTCAATGAGAGAGAAGAAATAAGTAATGAGAGAGAAGAAATGAGTAGAACATTTTAAGAATCGACTGATTTGTTACGCTGAAAGGCGTATATCTATTGACAATGGGCATAATTAATCACTTTTTAATCTAAAATTCTAATCTTATGGCTAACAATTGAAGATGTTGGCATATTCTTAGTCGTACTCTTTAATCAACAGATGAAATTTAATGCTCATAACTTCCTTGCATTTCTCAATACTTCCGTTACCTTGTTTACCTTTTCACATTTACTTACCTTTTTACATTTACTTACCTTTTTACATTTACTTAATATGATTAAGAAATTACTTCTCTAACCATTGATTGAGAGGTTAATTGATTAAAAAAATTTAATATATATAAAACTTTGCATTGCCAAATTCCTTGAGATTAAGCATTTGTAGCTAAACGCAGTGGTAGCTACGACAATGATAATTGAACGCAGTGAAAGCTGGACGCCGTTTCAACTAGCACAGCGGCGTTTCAGTGGCCGATACTTTCGGCGTTCTCCAGCCGTGAGTCGGCTGTGCTAGTCAGATATTCGTTATGGAATGGATGAGCGAACTCTTGGTTGACGATCGACTTTATCGAAACATGGATTCAAGATCGACTTGAGAATGATCAGTTGCACATGTAGGTCGACTTGACACGGAGCCAACTGAAGGAAGTTGACCATTGACTTGGAGAATTGGACGAGAATAGGAACACCGACTTGGAACAGCACTTTCTATTCATTAAATGTATTCAGAGGCTTGTATTGGCATATAAACCAAACACGTTGGATGCATGTTAAAAAAATTCCAGCCTAAATATGAAGCTTCTTAGAGATTTTTATGGAAGTGGATATGTGAAAAATCTTCATCCCCATTGGCATATCAATAAAAACATGAAGCATGTGTTGAACCATTAAGTGCATAATTTGAGTTATCCACTATAGTCGATTGAAAACTAATAATGTGCCCTGTCGATTAAATAATTCCCCATAAGTCAATTGAGTGATGGTCGAATGAAGTTGAAGGATATGTGAAAATGAAACCATGTCTCGAGGGGAAAGCCTTTAATAACAATGAATATAAGAGAGAGCTACAATATTGGATTTGTCCAAGTCATGCATGACCATTTTATTATTTTCAATTAAAGTTCTAAAGACAAAGATAACCACATCAAATTCCTACCATGGATAACACATTTTCATGAGAGAGTTATCGACCATAAATAAAGAGTGCATTCGACATCAACTGTGAATCAACCAATGAAGTTTAAAGATATAAATGATTAAGTCATTATCACAAAGTATTATGTGATAATTTATTACATGAAGGATAATTTGAGTGGATGCTTAGTCTAAGTCGATTCAAGTCTATAATCAATTCGATTTGAAGAAAAAAGAGAAAAACAAAAAAGGAAAAATGCATATATTGTCACATGAGTCGATTTCACACTACTAGATTGAGTCAAGTGTATAATTGAATCAGTTGATTTGGAAATAGATTCAATAAAATGAGGGGGTTAAACGTGAGTCTTTATAGATAGGTTATCCTCTCTATCTATGTAATGTAAGTTATTTTTTAACCAACGAGATTGGTTTCTCACTGAAAACAGTTGATACCCATTCGACGACGACATGAAGTCAAGCCCTGCACAGGAAACATTTTTGTATATTACTAGCTATTAGAGAGACATAGTATATTCCTAGTTAAATCGAGTCGTGATCATAAATTAGAGTTAAGTCATAATGAGTCCTCCCTCATGTAATTCAATATGCAGACTCCATATATTCTCAAAGAATAGAAGAAGCATTTCCAAATATTGAAATCACAAAGAAGAATAGCCATGACTAGCATCAACAAAGAAAGAATATTAATGAACATTAGAGCCTGAGAGTAGTGAGAATATAGAAATTAATCACTTGATTGAAACATTGACATTGTCAGAGGAAATATTTGCAGTGACTGGGTGAGAAGAGCACTTACAAAGAGAATTCATGATGAGTTTTGACATGAAATTGTTTTAGTTCTTGAAGGCATTCAAGAAAGAGACATCTCCTGACAGACACACATGAGAGATAAAAGAAAATATGATGGCACAAGAATTATTGAAATGATTGAGCCCCTTGGTAAAAGAGTTGTAGAATAGTCCCTTGGGTCATGACAATGAAAGCCGAGAAACAATATGATTAGTTGATGCCACAAACCCTTGTTGATTCCATAAAAAAGAGCTCTCAGGAGTGGCAATTTGTTGGAGCAACAATAGAGTGTGGCCCAGCGGTTCCTGTAAGGATTAGAATTTGTAGTTGAACTGAAGATAGTAGTTGACACTCTTCAACTAGTAGAGAGTGTTGAAATCATGGAGATCGACAAGTTGAGATATGTGATATGTAGTCACTCATATCCATTGGAAACTAGTCACAGTAAATATTGTATACGTGTATCTTCCTATAACAACTGGCAACTATTGTGTTTTATTTACCTATGCAGACCGGTATGCATGGTCGATCCACAATATGGATACTTTTGCAAGAGTAAATACCCAGGACGTTGTCGCACACTTGCTCGGGACGAGCAAGGATTTAACTGTGGTGGATATGTTAGAAGGCCTCTTAGGTCCTTGTAACAATCATCACATACTAAGACATTATAAATTATCATATGTTATACATAAGTGAATATATGTAAAGGATAAATGCATAAAGGGAACATAACTAAGG
>JZKD02S0705718.1:0-10309 GCA_000966675.3 Picea glauca | reverse complement strand
TGAGCAGAAGTGAATATGGAAATCAAAACATAAAACTTTAAACTTTATCTACAGTTCAAATGGCCCATGATCTAGGACCTTCGTTATCCTTGGCCTTCTTTGCTCGGAGTTGTTTCAACACTAACATTTAAGTCTATTTTATTGTTTTGGTTTTCATGAATAGAAACAAGGGGCTCGTTGTTGAGACTGGACAACGACTGGAGTAGTAGACAAGTTAGCAAGGCTCTGCGGTAAAAATGACTTAAAAGTAGAGGAAAAGATTGCCATTCTATGGATCTTTAGCTATTAATCCTATTTTATTGTTTTGGTTATGAATAGAAACAAGGGCCTGTGTTGAGACTCGAGTAGTAGACAAGTTAGCGAGGCTATGGGGTAAATATGACTTAAAAATAGAGGAGAAGATTGGCATTCAATGGATCTTAGCTCTTTCAACTATTGAAAAGAACAAATCCATAATAAGGTCATTTGTTGTGCTCCCCGCATTGGTTTGAATTTTGGAATTTGCTACTGACCAAGGTAAAGTAGCTTCCCAGCAATGTTAACAACATAGTCGCCATGCTAACAACATAGTCGCCAAAGGAACATAGTCGCCAAAGGAGTAGTATCACTCATATTGAAGATACACCATCATTGAAGACGGGAGAGAGATCGGGATGGGACTGTAGAAGACTCTTCAAGTAGGAGTGGGCTAATTGGGGAGCAATCTTGGCTAATTGGGGAGCAATCTTTCCTCTAGTGGTACTTTTTCAGCATTTTTTTTCCACTCTTTTTTAAATTTTAGGTCAATCAAGAATTCTAATCGATTTTTTGAGCATTTGGGTTGGTTTAAAATGGGGCAAAACCCATGGAGTAAGGTTTTGAAATGCACAAAACTTTGATCCATACAAAACTCAAACTACCCCTGAAAATTTGGTTGGATTCAAGTTAGTGTTTTTGCCTAAAAAAACTAAATTTGGGAGGGAAGATTGCTTCAAAGTTAGCCTCCTCCCTTCAAATATCATATTGTAGTTTGCTATTTTATCCCATGGTGATATTATAAGGAAGTACAACATCAAAATACTAAAAATACTTGAAGAAATGGGTAATGATGGGAAAAAATACAGTGGTCTAAATGTTGTAAAAAATGACTCTTTTTAGTTATACAATGATTATACAATGACTCCATTGGAAAATGCAACACAAAAAATGTAGCAAATGTCATCTTGTTTCCAATTCATTCATTGGTCCCTTAACACTGACAAATATCTTCAGGCATTGGCAATGTAAATTTGAACAAAATCTCTATTTTCTGTTGTTTAAATTGCATTTCTGAATACATAAATGGATTCAGCCTGATGAAAAACCCCTGGGGTGCTCAGATTATACAAACTTGGCCACTCAAATCTGCAGATCCAACCATTCATCACCAGACAAAATCAAACAGAAAAAATTGTCAAAAAACCTCCAAAAAGTATAACGTTTAGACTACTACATGTCTTGCATATCTTCCCAGTAATACAAACTTGACCATGCACATTGCCTACTATGAACCACTCATTGTTCTTGAATGTTCATTGTATTTTTATCTTCAACCTTCACTACTAAAGGCTACGGATTTAGTACAATCCATTGCCTACTATGAACCATTAATTGTTCTTGAATCTTCATCGTGTTTTCATTTTCATCCTTCACTACTATAGGGTTACTGGTTTGTAGAATCCTACGAGTTACAGGCAATAGCCTTACATCCGTACGCAGCGGGCTGCAAGCTAAGATAATTTATTCTTTCGTTTTATTAGAAGTAAAATCGGTCAATTTGTTTTGCCATCCCAATAACCGCAGCCCATTACATTGTTAGCATCTGCCCCGCAATGGAGAAGACAGGAATTCATAGCTGGATGACAGTTCAGGGAGGCCTAATGTAACGCCACATACCACTATTTTACAACTATTTATCTAATCAAAACCCTTGAAAACCCGTTTTAGTCTGCTAATGGCAGCATAATTTAAGACCTTTTTAGATTAGCATTTCCTCTATTACAGAACAGCCAAGGGCCACAAAATTAGCAGAACAAGTGCCCAAATGCCCTATCGAACCCCACGTTCAGCAGCTGCAATTATAAACTGCAAACTACACAGGGCATGCAGTATGGATCGATGGAAGCTCCGAGAATGCACAGAACTGCAGCATTTTTTCTAACACAACTACTTAGCTTCTCAACTACTTATTCGGCTGAGTGTGCTCTTCTCTACTTTAGTTGAACACAGGTTGATGGGTATTTAACCTTAAAAAAATACCGTACCTTGCATATAGAAAAGAGGCACATTAGGACCGTTTATTTGCTTCCTGTGTAATTTATAGGATGATAAAACTTGAACCCCCTTTTTTATCATGCACAATCACCAGGGCATGTTTGGTTGGTTGGAATAGTTTATTAATTTATATTATTTTTTCTTAAGATCATCGTCAAGACATATTAAATTGATGTTTGTTGGATAAGGGATCTTTTTCGTCTAGCCATTTGACTGGTAAAATTTATGGAAGTATACATACCCTATCCCTTTGTATTTTAACTTGTGACTTCTTAAGAGAAAACACATGTTCTTAACCATTAGGTGGATCTGTCAAATTAAATGATCAAATGAATGAAAATATTCAATGATCAAAAGCTACCTTTCAAAGATAGCTTTCAAAGATAGCCTAAGCAAGATACAATCAAAGATAGACTAAGCAAGATACAAGTATAGAATAGAGCCCCGGGTTTTGTGATATGGAATCTGGAAAGCACTGAATCCGTCATGTAGTTTGCGATGACTTCTTTGTTAAAATGGATTTGATAACTATATTTTCCAAAAATCTGACAATAAATTACATAATAGTTAATGTTTATCGTATTGAATAACAATTTTCATTGATAAAAACAAGATGTGTTTATCGTATTGAATAACAATTTTCATTGATAAAAACAAGATGTCTCCAAGATACTGAACAAAACACTTGAACATATTGAGCAGTCAATATTAACTGAAACTCGGAAAGTACTAAATGACAATTTTCTCTGGTCAAGAACGAGGTGTCATCTTCATACTCGGGAATATTCAGAAATCAATATTAGCTAATACTCCGGAATATTCAGGAGTCAATATTAGCTAAGGGTTCCTTAACGCGGCATCAAAAGTGACAACATATGATTGACGTTACGTTAAAACCCAAAATCGATTTCAAATCAATTTCAACGTAAGGTTGCCTCAATTTTTTTAAATGTATAGAGAGCAAGTAGATAACTTAAAAACATATTATTAAATTGTTTAAATATACATTCAGAATAATTTTTCATAAATTTAAAAAAAAAAAATTGTTTAAATATATATTTAGAATAGTTTTTAATAAATTTAAAAAAAAATAAAAAAATTTAATAAATTTTCAATTTTATTTATTCTTTTATTAAAACATATTATAATACAAGTTCACAATTAAATTAAATATTAAATTAGTGTATGAGACATTCTTATTTGTGAAACAAGAAACTTTTTTTCAGTAGTTATTTCACAATTAAAGTTTACTAAAGTATATATATTTTATCTCTTTAGAATTGAACTTACAATTTTTTAAAAAGAAACACATATTTTTATCATTAAATCTACTCAAGTTATAATAAATTATTTATAAAAATATTTTATTTTAAAAACTAATAATTTTATAAATAACCAATCTCATAAAAATTAAACAATTAAATAACATATAAGAAATCACAAATACTTAAAAAAACAAATTAATAAAGGATTAAAAACCATAATTTGAAAACAAATTGCACTTGAATGGATTGATTTTCTGTCAATACTTAAAAAAACGGGAGTTAAGATGATTATCCGCTGGTGAATTCAAACAATTCACCTGTATAAAAGAGGGCTTGTTTCATTGGCCTTCTCTGGCATAGGATGGATGTAGAGCATATACACTGATCGAATGTGAATTACATTTTCTCTCTGTTATATTTTAATTTGCATAGGTTGGATGTAGAGCATATACACGAATGGAATGTGAATTACATTTTCTCTGTGTTACATTTTAATTTCTAAATAGTAAAAGATAAGATGTCAGAAAAAATCATTTTACCGCTTCTTTGGTGAATCGGTGGCAGTCTTGACCTTTCAAGACTAAGAAGATTAACTACCGATTACATTTTGTCTTATATTACCTTCAACGGTGGCTGCCTTAACCTTTCAAGGTAACCAGACACTAACACCGTCTTGATTAAACTTTTTAGAAGATTTAAGGGGTATTTTGTTAGTGTTTAACTACCACATTTGAAATTGTAATTTATACACAGAGAAGATTTTTGGGAAACATTTTTTAATCGAATTGGTTATTATGCATTCGGAGGTATTTTCTCCGTATATATTTTATTGAGTTTGTAAACTTTGTTCTTGTTTTTCATTTTTGGCATTCGTAGTTTACTTGTTCAAAGTGTGTGGAGTTCTTTTGTTCTTCCAAATGCCGAAACCCGAAATTGGTGGGCCCACAACTTATTCACATTTCTCAATTTGACGATTGCAGTTTCATTTTGATTTTACGTTGGGTTTTTGCAAACCTCGAAGCCCAAAGCACTGGGCCCCATAGGCTTTTCACGATTCGACAATTCTGGGTGTGTTTTGTTTTTGCATCGAGCGTTTGTAAATGTCGAACCCCGAATCTCAATTGATCGTCGACCTCCGGTTTCTCACATTTGGTATCAGAGCCTGCTTATTTCATCCTGCAAGCGCTTAATTGATTGCAGATTGTTCCTATTGGTGCACAATTTTACTGAGCTAGAGTTTATTTGATTTCCTTCAATTTTTATAAATGGTTGTGTCTGGTAGCAGTGCTTCTCAGATTCAGGTTCCTATCCTGAGCGAGAAGTCATATGATTCTTGGTATATTCGGATGAGGACGATTTTGTGTTCTCAGGATTTGTGGACTTATGTTATTGATGGTTATGCTGAGCCAGTTGATGCTACAACAGAATTGGCTCTGTCTAATGCTAACCGTGTTTTGTTGAAGGAAAACAGGAAGAAGGATAACAAAGCTCTTGGATTAATCCACCAAGGGTTAAATGAATCCATTTTTACGAAGATTTCTAGTGTTGTATCTTCGAAGATGGCTTGGGACATTCTTGAAACCTATTATCAAGGTGTGTCCAAGGTGAAGACAGTCAAGTTGCAAAACTTGAGAAGGGATTTTGAAAATCTAAAGATGAAGGATAATGAATGTGTTGATACTTTTATGACTCAAGTAATGAGTGTTGTGAACTAGCCCAGACAGTATGGAGATGCTATTGAAAATAAAAGAGTTATTGAGAAAGTACTGAGAAATTTGCCCAAGAAGTTTGAACATGTTGTTGTACCCATAGAGGAATTTAAGGATTTAAGTCAAATGCAAATTGATGAGTTAACTGATTCTCTTGTTGCTCATGAATCTAGGATGTCTAGATATGAAGAAGGATCATTGGAGCATGCCTTCAAATTGCAACTGCATATTACCAGAGGCAGAGGTAGAGGAAGGTCTTATAGTTATGGAAGAGGAGGTCGATTTTCTAGTCGAAGGGACAATAGAGCTGAATCAGAGTCTGAGCAGAAGTCCCAGCGGAATCCTCCTAATTTAAGAGGGAGCATCAACAACAAAATCAGAGGTATGATAAATCTAAAGTACAATATTATTATTGTAAGAAGTTTGAGCATTTTGCTAACAAATGTTGGAAGAAATAGACAGATGCTGGAAAGCAGTCTGCACATATTACAAATGAGTCTAAGTATGATCAAAATCTTGTGTTCTTGACTTGTAATGTCACTCGGGAAAGTGCTAATGATATTTGGTTTTTGGATAGTGGTTGCAGTAACCACATGATTGGTAATAAGGATTTATTTTCATTTATTGACAAAAGTATTCAGTCTGAAGTAAAACTGGGAAATGATTGTAAGGTTACAGTTAATGGTAAAGGTGTAGTTCCAATATACACTAAGAATAATCAGAGAAGAAATATTGATGATGTTTATTTCGTGCCTGGTTTAAAATGCAATCTTATTAGTGTTGGACAACCGTTGGAGAAAAGGTATAGAGTGTTTTTCAAGAACAAGGTATGTACAATCCATGATAAATTATCCAACAAACAATTGATTGCAAGAGTAGAGATGACCAAGAATAGAATGTTTCCACTTGTTATGAGAAATGATTTGAGTGGTTCTTTGAATGCTTATAAAGCTGGAAGTTTAGATGAATTTTTGTTATGGCATTTGAGATATGGTCATTTACATTATGGTGGTTTAGATTTGTTACAGAAGAAGAAGATGGTAAAGGGGTTACCTTGTATTCAGCAACCTGCAAGCTCTTGTGAGAGTTGTATACATGGGAAGTATCACAGAGAGAAGTTTGTTTCAGGTGTTTCCTATAGAGCAAAAGCTCCATTGGAAATTGTTCACACAGTTTTATGTCGACCTATGCAAACACCTTATTTGAATGGTTATGTTTATTTTATGACTTTTATTGATAATTTCAGTAGGAAGACTTGGTTGTATTTGTTCAAACAGAAATCTGAATCTTTTGACGTTTTTAAGAAGTTTAAGTCTATGGTTGAGAATGAGAGTGGTCAAACCATTAAAATCTTAAGGTCTGACAGAGGAGGTGAATATTAACTGAATGAATTTATTGAATTTTGTGGTTTTCATGGAATTAAAAGGCAGTTTACTGCTCGATATACTCCACAACAGAATGGAGTGGTTCAAAGGAAGAATCGGACCATCATGGATATGAATCGAAGCACGTTGAAAGAGAAGCATCTTTCAAATGAATATTGGGGAGATACAATTCTTTGATCATCTTGAATATAAGTCTAATCAAGACCGTGAGGGATCGTGTACCTCAAGAAGCCTGGGATGGTAAGCCTTGCAATGTTTCTCATTTCAGAATTTTTGGATGTGTTGCATTTGCCCATGTACCTGCAGAAATGAGGAGGAAATTGGATGACAAAAGCAAGAGATGTATCTTTGTTGGATACAATGAAGAGCCTAGGGCATATAAACTCTACAATCCCATCACCCATGAAATATGTAATCAACAGAGATGTTCAATTTAAAGAAGATGAAGCATGGGATGGAAGTATTGACAAATCAATTTTAGAGGGGGTTGTGTTACCCCGTGAAGATGATGATGGAGTTGAGCAGGTTGATGGAGATGGACAGATGGTTCCACATGCACATACGTCTGCAGCAAGAAGTCCAACAAGGCAAGCATAAGATTTCATCCCATCTCAATTTAGAATGCCAAGAACTCATGAGCGTGGTGAGCCATTTGGACATGGTGGACATCAATCAGATTCACAGGTAAGTAGTGAATCAAATCCCACTTTAGCTTCATTAAGAAAAAGATTTAAAGGACAAAAGACTAGAAGATTAAGAGAATTGTATGATTGGAATGAAGAAGTAGATCAGATTTCAAATTTTGCATTAATGGCATGTGATCCTGTAACTTTTGATGAAGCTGCTAAAAAGGATGTCTGGATAAAAGAAATGGATGAGGAGATTGATTCCATTGAAATAAATAACACTTGGGATCTTGATGATTTACCTGAAGGTAAGAACAATATTGGTGTTAAGTGGGTTTATAAGACTAAGTTGAATGCAGAAGGTGAAGTTGAAAAGTACAAGGCAAGACTTGTAGCTCAGGGGTTTAGTCAGCAACCTGGTATTGATTACAATGAAACATTTGCTCCTGTAGCAAGAATTGACACTGTGAGGATGGTTTTAGCTATTGCAGCTCAAAATAGATGGATCATGCATCAGATGGACGTCAAGTCTACATTCTTGAATGGATATTTGGAAGAAGAGGTTTATGTAAGATAACCTCCAGGTTATGAGATTGATAATCTTAGAGATAAAGTTTACAAGTTAAGAAAGACTTTATGTGGATTGAAGCAGGCATCCAGAGTATGGTATAGTAGGATTGATGAATGCCTAATCAGTGTTGGATTCAACAGAAGTCCAAGTGAACCAACTTTGTATACAAAAGTAAACCGGGAAGATAAAATTTTGATTGTCTGTTTGTATGTTGATGACCTGATTTTTACTGGAGATCTATCTGTAGAAGACTTTAAAAATGCCATGAAAATAGAGTTTGAGATGACTGATTTAGGATTGATGAAATATTTCCTTGGAATTGAAGTGGATCAATCTGATGATGGCATTTTCATTTGTCAAACTAACTATGTAAATGAAGTGTTGAGAAGGTTTAGAATGTTGAATTGCAAGCTAGCTGCAACACCAATGGAAATTGGTATTAAACTGAGCAAGTATGATGAGGTATCATATGTTGATCCAACTCCATATAAGAAGCTGGTTGGAAGCCTTATGTACTTAACAACAACCAGACCTGATATCATGTTTGCTGTAAGTTTGATCTTGAGATTCATGGAGACTCTGAAGAGTACTCATTGGCAAGCAAGAAAGATGATCCTGAGATATGTTGCTGGAACAACTGTCTTTGGTATCCGATACACATCAAGTTTCAACTTTGAGCTGATCAGATATATTGATAGTGATTTTGCAGGTTCCATTGATGACAAGGAAAAGCACATCTGGGTATGTGTTCAATCTTGGATCTGGAGCAGTGGCATGGGCATCAAAGAAACAACCCATTGTGACTCTATCTTCTACTGAGGCAGAGTATGTTGCAATAGCTGCAGTTGCATGTCAAGTTGTGTGGATGAGAAGGGTGTTGAATGAATTATTGCATGACCAGAATGATGCAACCCAAATTGTCTGTGACAATAAATCTGCCATTGCACTGTAAAAGAATCACGTCTTTCACAAACAAAGTAAGCACATTGATACGAGGTATCATTTCATTCGTGAACTGGTAAATGGAAAAGAAATTTATGTCCAGTTCTGCAGGTCTGAAGAACAATTTTCATACATATTTACGAAGCCTTTGGGAAATGAAATGTTTAAAATTCATAGAAGAAATATTGGGGTCTGCAAGCTGTAATGCGTTGTTTACAACAATTTTGTTTTACATGTTTTAGTTTGTTTTGATCTGAAATGATTAAGAGGGAGTATGTCAGAAAATAATCATTTCACTGCCTCTTTGCAAACGGTGAATCGGTGACCGTCTTGACCCTTCAAGACTCGAAGATTAACCACTGATTACAATTTTGTCTTATATTACCTTAAACGGTGGCCGCCTTAACCTTTCAAGGCAACCAGACACCAACATCGCCTTGATTAAACCTTTTAGAAGATCTAAGGGGCATTTTGTTAGTGTTTAAATACCACATTTGAAATTGTAATTTATACACAGATAAGATTTTTGGGAAACATTTTGAATCAAATTGGTTATTATGCATTCGGAGGTATTTTCTTCGTATATATTTTATTGAGTTTGTAAGCTCTGTTCGTGTTTTTCATTTTCGGCATTTGGAGTTTACTTGTTCAAAGTGCGTGGAGTTCTTTTGTTCTTCCAAACGCCGAAACCCAAAATTGGTGGGCCCAAAACTTATTCACGTTTCGCAATTTGGCGATTGCAGTTTCGTTTTGTTTTTACATTGGGTCTTTGCAAACCCCGAAGCCTGAAGAACTGGGCCCCATAGGCTTCTCGCAATTTCGCGATTCGGTGTGATTTGTTTTTTCATCGAGCGTTTGTAAACGTCGAACCCCGAATGACCGTCGACCTCCAATTTCTCACAAAAGACAATTGCAACAAAAATATGTATCTTCATTCATCCCAAATCTGTGGAACTTTTAAAAGATAAATCAGGAAAGATGTAAACTTTGATATAATATTGAAAGCCTTTAAAATTAAAGTTCCACCCTAGGAATTTATCTATCTTAATAACATTAAGAACAATAATCTGGTAACATTAAGCACAATAAAAACAGATTCTTAGGATTTGGAGAGCTTGAAAGAATAACTTTAAGAATATAATAATCTGGTAACATTAAGCACAATACAAACAGATTCTTAGGATTGATTCTTACGATTTGGAGAGCACTATGAGAGCTTGAAGGAATAACATTAAGAACAATAATCTGGTAGCATTAAGCACAATAAAAACATATTCTTGGGATTGTTTCTTAGGATTTGGAGAGCACTATGAGAGCTTGAAAGAATAATATTAAGAACAATAATCTGGTAACACTAAGCACAATAAAAACAGATTCTTAGGATTTGGAGAGCACTATGAGAGATTGAAGGAATAACATTAAGAACAATAATCTGGTAACATTAAGCACAATAAAAACAGATTCTTAGGATTTGGAGAGCACTATGAAGGAATAACATTAAAAACAATAATCTGGTAAC
>JZKD02S0705707.1:0-15168 GCA_000966675.3 Picea glauca | reverse complement strand
TAATATTAATAGAGCCAAGTTGACTTAACAGAGTATTAAATGCATTTAGATGTTCTGTCACATAATGTCCATCTTCCATCCTAAGATGATACAACTTCTTTCGAAGAAACAACTTGTTTACCAAGGACTTTGATTGATACAAATTCCCCAACTTATCACATAGTTCCTTGGCTATAGATTCTCCTGAGACATTCAACAAAACCAAATCTTCTAGGCAGAGTCAAATAGTACTCCTTTCTCTTTTGTCCAACTTCTCCCAATCTTCCTTCGACATACCAATAGGTGGTGTACTGGTAGTTTGTGTACTGGTAGGTTGTGTACCAGTAGCCTGTGTGCTAGTAGAAGGTGTACCTGTAGGCTATGTACCAGGATCCACATCAATCCATTGTTCTTTTTCTATAAGAAGGTCCTCCATCTTCAGCTTCCATAGCTCAATGTTTTTACCATTTAACTTCTCTATCTTGATTCTAGAAGATCTTTCCATTCCTCTTTCTGCAATCAAATCACCACTGCAAAAGCTCCCACTAAACCCAGGTTTATCATAGACCCAAGATAAACTTTCTCTATCAAGACCAAGCCAAACCCTTAACAACAAAGTCGTCCCTCTGAAGCCAAAAATGAGCTCTAATACCACATGAAAATTTTAAACTTTTGAAGTAAAGCAATGCATATAGATTCTTAAGAAAAACATAATTTAATCAATGGCTCATTCACATAGTACACAGAGATTTATATCGAAAACCCTCAACTGGAAAAACCTTTCTTATATTAATATATCGAATTTCACCATTCACTATACAATATATGCAATTTTTTTAGTTATTCCGTAGATACCAAAACCCTAATCCCTAAAACCATGATTATTTTTAGTAAACCAATAAAAATAACAAAAATCGCCCAAAAAAAAAAATCGGGGTGCTGCCCCGAATGTTGCACATAACCAAGGGGGGGCATACCTACCCCCCCTTGGGATCCCCCTAGGAAATCATCTAACACACATGGCACAAACATAGCACTAGCATGAGGGATCATTAGACGCAGTTGTCATATCTGACGCGCCCACACACACACACATGCAAAGAATATAACACATACCCAACAATACACGAAATTCAAGTAGACCCTTTGAAGGTTGAGGCTATGCTTAATATACCTCCTCCTTCCACTTTAGACCAGCTCCAAAGTTTGCAAGGGAAGGAATTTTTTTTGCATCGTTTCATCCCCAATTGTGCTGAAATGATGAAAGGATTCACTCAGCTACTTAAGAAAGGTTATGATTTTGTATGGCACGATACTGCTAACAAAGCCTTCAAAGCTTTGAAAGTTTCCTTAACCCATACACCATTATTGTTTCCCCCTGACTATAGAAGGGATTACTTCCTCTATTTAGCTACTTCATACTCTACCATTGCCATGGTATTAGTCCAAGAGGATGATTCGCATGATGAACATGTGATATATTATTTGAGTCGGAGTCTCACGACCACCGAGATGAAATACCTCCATGTGGAGAAACTGGCTTGGAAGCTGTGCAAGTTGTCCAACGTTTTCGTCATTATATCCTATTATAGAGAACCACTGTTATTTTTTATTGAAACCCTATGAAACACATCCTTACACAACAATTTCTAGGGGGCAATTACTCCAAATGGATAGTGATTCTCTAGAAGTTTGACTTAGAGTTTGAATGCGCTAAGTCTAAGAAACATTTTGTTTTCACCAAATTGATATGTGACCTTCCCTCCACTGAGACAAAAAATGTGGAAGAGGATTCATTCCCTGATGAATCCCTTCTTCTGATCAGCTATGATGACCTATGGTACAGATATATCATCATCTATCTCCAAACTAAAAATTTCTAGCCCGATGTATCTAGTACGGATCGTCATCGCATACGATATGAAGCCCACCAATACATCATTTTAGGGATACTCTTTACTGCCACGGTGTTGATTCCATTTTTTGATGATGTCTCACTTACAATGAAGATGAGAAAGATTTTAATGACTGTCACTCTGAAGCATGTGGCGGTCATATGTCTGGGTATGCCACTGCCCAAAACATCTTACAAGCGGTGTTGTGGGTGGGAAATACCTCCTATAGACTAGCACTAAGGGTTTTATCATGCATGCATAAATGACCTAAAGATTCTTACTTTTTACCATAATCCCATGCCTAGACCCCCATTACTCATATGTAAATACAAGTCTCAAGAGATTAAGTTGATGTACCTTATTCTTCATGTTTGATGTTGATCCCTTTTCGCGCTTGTTTATTCTTTGACTGCAACTCTCCTCCCAATGTTGACCTGCATTCACTAAAGACAAACAAAGAACTCAACATGCATTTGATATATGAACTAATGGGTTAGAGATTTAATCAATCATACAATCAATATTCCAATAATGACAATCTCATGTGGTGGGACGGGAAAAACAATTCTTTTATTAACTTCACAATGATACCTTACAATGATAAAGTCAGCTATTGCTCCTTGATCTTGGTCCTAGGCTCTTGTTCCACTGTCTTCCAACTGCTTTTCTCTATACTTCTCTTTGCACAAGGATGGCTAAAGGTTGGGACAAAGGGAATGCTCAATCAGGTATAGTTTCTTTACCATGATTCTCCTCTTCCAAATGGGACCCCTAACCCTTCTTTTATAGGCTAGAATAAGTTAGGTATTTGGTCGAATGTCTGGCCATGCATGGCCGAAAGGTTTAGTTAAATTACCCAAAGATGTGTGTTCCATCGGAAACTTTCCTTTTTTCGTACTTTTGTAGGTACACATGGGTTGTCTTGGGTCAGCTAGCATGTACATGCATGCAGTAAGGTAGCATGGCGCATGGGCCTTTATAAAAGGGGTTTTTAAGAAGAGTTGTTCAGCAGTGTTTTGGAAAAGAAGGAATCTGAGATGGCTTGATGCAGGGTAAGCATGTCTAGTGAAAATTAGGGTTATAACAAGCAGGTTATTTATGGCCTTATTCATTTAAGGATTGCATCACTGTTGTTAAAAAATTCCATGCTTGGAAAACTTATAATAACAAGATAAGATCTCATCCTGCTCCCTTACATCTTGTAGTTTCTTTTGGTCCATTCGCCAAATGGGGCATTGACCTCATGACATGTAACCCTCACTCAGTTGGGGGGCATGAATACATCATTGTAGCTATGGATTACTTCACTAAATGGGCCGAGGCGATGCCTACATTTGATAACACCAGGAAAAATATAGCATTGCTCATATTCAATCACATCAATACTTGGTTTGGTGTTCCTCAAGCTATCATTAGCGATCACAGTATCCATTTTTGGAACTTTATGATGTCTGAACTTACTGAAAAGTTGGGTGTTCACCATGAAAACGCAACCCCCTATTACCCACAAGCTAATGGCCGAGTTGAAAAAATCAACAAAGTTCTCATTACTATGCTTCGACGGATGATAGTAATTCATAAGAAAAGTCGGCACATGATGTTGTTCTCATCATTATGGGAATATCAAACATCTGTAAAGTCTGCCATAGGATTTACACATTTCCATCTAGTTATGGTATCAGGGTTGTCTTTTTTATTGAATGTGAAATATCGTCTTTGAAACTAGATGTTGAACTTCTCCCCAATACCTCTGCCAAAGAAGAGCATCTTTTGTATTAAATGAAATTAGATGAAACCCATCACGATGTCACCCTAGTTATTCAAACGTAGAAGAAATGAGTTAAATCCCAATACGACAAACATGTATACCCACATGTTTTTTTAGAGGGTGATCTTGTTCTCCTTTACGAACATGACCATGATTTTCTAGGGGCCAATAAATTTGAATCCATGTGCTGAGGTCCATACATTTTCAAATGTGTGTTGGAGAAGGGAACTTATGAGCTAGTTGATTATGATGGAATCCCTTTGAGTGAACCCCTAAATGGGATTTACTTAAAGAAGTACTATGATTAAGTCATTTTTTCATGAGTTCTTATACTTTAAGTGTATCATACTCTTGTGTGATTTTTTGTTGTTTGGTTTCGACCCTCAACTACTTTCCTTGCATTGTTCTTGGTTTTTATATGTCGATGTCTTTGCTACCCTACATTGGCTTCACTGATGGCGCTAGTCACAATACTCAAAACTTAGCATCTACTTCTTGGGAAATCTATGCACCTACGGATAAATTGATTAGTCTACATGGTGTTTTCCTTGGTCCTGCAACTAATAATATCACGGAATACATTGTAGTCATAAAATTATTGTCCGATGTTGTTTCTCTTGGAATCCGCTCTCTTATTGTATGAATCGATTTGCAGTTAGTAGTCCTACAGTTGAGTAACATCTACTCCATTTGAAGTCCTATGCTATTAAGGGTATATTTATGAATTCACCTCTTGGAATGTCATTTTGATTACATAGAATATCAACACATTCCTATATGTCTAAATACATTAACAGATGCATTGGCTAATTATGCGTTAGACAGACATTTGAGAAATTTATAAAATCTAATCACACTTTGTATATACAACAAGTAAGCTGGTAGAAACCTCATATATATAACGATAATTTTTTTTACAAAAAGTGTTTTTGTACAAAGACCAAAATGTCAAAAATGTGAAGGACATGGCTTCATATGCAAATATAGAATCAAGGATTCGGCTCGCGATAACACACGACTGATCGCGCTACTCTACAAAGAAGTCAACCAATAGATGCAGATACACCTATTGTATGGCATTGATAACGCTTTAGGATCTCATCAATGGAAGCATCCGGGATGTCCACTATCATCCCCTCCAAGATTTTCTCTATAGCCTCGTAGTCAGCAGTGGCTAATCCTGCTACCTCGAATCTCTCTGCTCACCTCTGAATGGGAGATGAAACTCAAGGTAGATGAGGTACCACATTTTCATCATCAAATATGTTTTGATTAGTCATTGGATAAAAGACATAAAAACATTTCATATATAAAAATTGCAAAGACATTATTAAAAAAAAATATACTTCTTACACATGTTCCCCCATTGAGAACCTTCAGGAAGAACCAAGTCTGGATCACCTCTGAATTCTAAGTCGACATATGGGTAGTCATCTACCATAATCATCTGGGGCCTCAACCAATCAAAGAAAATGTCATTATACTTGACGATAGGACCAATCACATGTTGTTCCATGAGGTCAGACCACCTCTTCATTCTTGGATGTTGTGGGGCCAGTATGCCTCACTCTATCTATAGGTGCAAGTGTGGAACCCTCTCCAAGAAGGACACCAAAATCAATTTGTATCTAAATTATTTCAAGTCACCCCTCCTATACTTGGTCAATTGTTTCTTCATGCTTCTGAGAACCAGATCACTCGAGTTGAAAAATCGGGGCTCCATGCATTCCAATGCATACTTGAAATCTCTCTGAAGGGTCATATGGGGAGCTGGACTCCCCGCCATATACATGGTGGTGTATAGGATAGTCCTTAGAGGTAATTCATGAACGTCTCGGATAACAAACTTTCTTCTATGTCTCTCATCACCTGGCATGCAATGCGTCCTGACATAATGGCTCATATGCTCGCCACATCCATTTTTACCAATCAGTGTAAGTCGAGCCCCTCATCGAGACAACCCGGTCAAAAAGTAGATATCCTCGATATCTATCTCAAGGATGTGAGCCCCCACATGGAATACATGTTGGTCTATGTCCCATATATGGACTAAGTATTCAAGCAACCTCAATTGGGCCCTCATTCCCTAGACCTTGAACAATTTTAGCAGTCCACACTGTTGGAGGGCATTTACCTTTCCCGGGTCATTCCGAGAAAACTAATATTTGTCCTCATGCTCTCTCTCCTTCCATTCCATTATCCTTACTGTAGAAAACCTGAAATGGAACATAAAAGAGGCATTAGCATCTTCATCTTTCTCCTGGACACTTTTTATTGGTAGAAGCATCTTAAAAACATTTTTACTTTGTGCATGTCACAGGCTATCTAGCTCGTACAGTGCAGAGTCATCGCATTGTAACTTAAAGCTCACTTGCGATGACCCTAGTTCGTCACAGGGCATGATAGAGGGTGCCTATGACGACCTCCGGGTGCAAGTACCCCACAAAATGCAACCTAAAAGGAAATTTCTAACCAATGAAAAGTAAAAATGAATACATGAAAAGTTGAAGGAGGTGAAAATTACCTGTCCTATGGAGACTGTTCGCCAAATGATCAACCGTGCCTCTCGCAATCCGCAGTGGAAGTTTGAGGTAAAAAGAGGGTTTTTGGAACAAAGTTTGGGTGGAGTAACAATGAAATGGTAAAATAAGTTTTTACCCCATTTTATTAACTTTTTACTTTTCCATTTCATTTTTCATATATTATTTTATTTATTTCACCCAAACCCTAGACTTCTAATGGTGTCACAAGTGTTTGATTTTTTGCAGGTGGGAAATCTAGGAGTGGAATATTGAACATGGATACATTTTTTGGGTTTTCTTTTACACATTTGTTGTATGTACATATCCTTTTAGAGTTTTTCAAGAAAAACTCGAAGCTTAGGTTTTTTTATTTCTCATGCTCATAAATCAATGAGAATGTAACCAAGTATACTTTTGTCATCTTTTCATACTCGTAATGGTAAAACAAAAAATGAAACCCATGGAGTATCCTTTAAGCTCTTTTCACGCTCCATAAAAATGAAAATATTGTCGAGTGACCTTGTTCTTTTCATGCTCGTAAAACTATTTGAAGAAAACATTCGATGAGTGGTAGGTTATCACTTTTTCGGTCTCATCAAATTAACTTATGAAAAAGGAACTTGTGGAGTCCTCTTTAAGTGTTTTTCATACTCTCTAAACATGAAAAAAGACCAAGTTTTCTCTCTTTGGACTTGTTAAAGAAACATCGAAAGACATGTATGGGACCGAACAACTCCTTCTTAGGGTTCGTTAAATGTACTCCGAGGGACTTGTCTAAAGGATGAGCTTTCATCAACAAGAATATATTATCCTCCTCAAGCTTGCATAAAAATAAAGAGTTACTCGCCATAAATGGTGGGGGAAATTTTGGGAAAGAAATGTGTCTATGCATCTGTGTTAGTGGCAGTAATAGTCGTTCTTGAACATAATACCCCCTTTTGTCATTGAATCTGGGTTTGGAAATCCATTTGTCTCTCATTTGACCGTCTACATGTCCATGTATTGGGTCCTCCTTGAGTTAATACTGCCAAGACCATTTTCGTGTCATTCATATCTTCAAGAAAAGTCTAACCTTAATAAGCCTCCTATTGAGTCGACCATCTGCAGTTATAAATTTTCTACCATGTCATCCTTCCTTGTGTCAATTTCAAATCACCTCATGCTCTGATCTACCTCAAATCTATTACTTATTTCATTTCATTGATGGGGGATACATCAAGGCCCTCCTGTGATGAGTCTTTTCCTATCGACTTCATCTCATTATCCAGGAATAATACTTAGAAATCATTCAATATCTTAGAGCTTGCATGCCTCAATGGAAAGTTTCTTCATTTTCGAAAGTGGGTTTACATCATTGGCCCCTGATTGGAAGATTCGATCGAGTGTTCAAATTCAAATAATTTATTCACATTTTTTGGATTGTATTGGGGTACCTTGGGAGTCATTGAAATCAATAGTGATTTCCCTCGTGCTTGTTAATGGTCCTCATCATTGACCAGTAATCAAGTGGTTTCTTCCATGTTCGAATTCAAAAATTGTAATCACATGGTCCGGAAATATAGTGGTTAACCTTGCTCCCATTGGTACACCACATTCCTCTAGACTTACCCTTTCCCTCCCCCTTGGGTATCATGCTTCGAACCCTTTTTCTATCTTCCATACCCAAATTCCATCCGGAGTGTGACTTGGGCATAATACCTCTGTTATTTATGTTCCCACACCTTCCTAGGTTCTATCTGGAGGGTCTTGTCCACCTCTTCATGGAGGATCTGGCCCTAGTGGCTCCAATCCGATTGGAAACACTCATCATCTACTCACTTCTAGTTACCAGATTCCCACTGGAGGGAAATCTTATGATGGGGGACAACCTCAATTTGGGGGTCAAACTCAAACTGGATGCCTCCTCCATATGGAGGACAATATTAGATTGGAACTTGTAATTCACAATCTGAACCGAACACATCAAACATGTTAGCTCACCTTTGGAACCTTCATCTTCAAGGAAACCCGCAATCCTATGGGGGGGAACCTTTTCAAACTATTTTTACTGCACCCCCTAACTACGATCATCCATATCTGGGTTCTTTGAATCCCACTTGGGGTCCAAAATTTTAGTCTAGTACCCCCTTCCAAGGGAACATCCCTAACCAATCCAACCCCATGGGCTACATGCCTCCTCATCACCGACCGAATCTATCAGGACCTACACCTTACATGCAGACTGCTTATGGTCCTACTGGTAAAGTGATGAGACTTCCTCCCCAAAGTCACCAATATCCTCAAGTGAATAGAAAGTTTCCCTTTCTAGCCACTTTGGACGTACCTGATTTGTCTAGAATTTTGAATGATCATATCCATCACTCTCCTCATTGGCATGTCATACTGGCCAAATTACCATCGGACATCCCTAAGTACAATGGTAAACCAAGAGAGGATCCCAACAATCATATAATGACTTTACACCTTTGCTTTTCATCCAACTCTTTAATGGATGACTCCATTTGACTACATTTTTTTCAATGAACTCTCACGGGTTCAGCCGCAAAGTGGCATATTGAATTACCATGGGGTTTCTTCATTGACTTTAATACCCTAGCCATGTATTTCCTCACACACTACTTGTTGCCAATCCGTTATGAAATGGAGACTGATATTTAGTGCTTTCAAGAAAAATAAAGCCACTCACATCTTTAACCACATTCATGAGTGGAGATGAAGATGACGTTTATCAAAATTGATCTTCTCGATCAGTTATTGGCAGAATGGTTCACGAAATCCTTCGTGAATGACATCTCTCATGAAATTTCCATGGGTGGAGTTGTCATGGAAGAATAGGTGATCTGTCGTGCCCAGTACCTCGATCTTGTTTATTCACAAATGGGTACTCTTTACGATATCTTCCCTGAGGCACCTAGAAATTATACCATGACCACGTCAACAACTATGGAATTTTCTCATGTTGTTGATGGTGTGATAGGTACTTTCCATGCTCAACCTCAATCTGTGTAGACCTCTCACACCAACCCCAAATCCCATGCTTCTAATGTTCAAACTGCTCTGGTGCCCACTCCTCTCACCGATAAAACTTCAGAAGTGAACGTTGTTCAATCGACTCCTATTGGTAAGAATAAATCTAAAAAAGGGAAGGGTAGGAACAAGGAGGATAAAAATAACAACCCAAAATCTGACAAGACCAAGTCACAACCTGCTGATGATAAGGACAAACATAAACCTCTTTATCATTTCCTTATCTATGGTGATGATCACTACATGAAGGACTGCCCAAGACATGCCAAGGTCACGAAGTTCCTTCAAGGGACCCCAAAACCTCCTACACCTGTCATTTTTTCTCAGCCCTTCCCTTCTCAAAAACAGGCTCAATTAGTCATCCATGATCAACCTTCTTCCTTCACTACCTCCTATGTACTTATGTGTACCAGTGATTCAAAGAAGAACGACATCACACTTACCACTTGAGCTAAAAATTACTCTTCCTCAAAGGAGAAAGTTGACGATATACCACCTTCGTTGGTTCAATAATATTCCTCAGCTCCACCTACCAACGGTCTTCTTCATCTCGAATGACCGAGTCTAGATACAATTCTTCACCCTCCCCCAAAGGGTGTTGTTCAAAAGTCTGCTCTCAATCCTCATGTACATGTTGCCCAAAAATACAGTATTGTAGAGGATTTGGCACAAGCACCATCCACGATGTCAACCCTATAAGTCCTTCAAAGTTGTCCTACACAACATAAGGCACTGTTAAAATCTATTGGTGGAATCGACCCTATAGATAAAAATTTAATAATTTTTTACTTGGAAGATCACATTCCAAGGTTACCCCCTCATCTCGCATTTCAAATACAAGTTGATGTTGCCAACAAGAATATTTGTAGAACAGTTATTGATGAGGATGCCTCGACGTGTGTCATGCCTATTACCTGTTGGAAAGACATTGGATTTCCTCCCTTAACTAAATCACACAACATGCTCAAAGCCTTTAATGTCTCTGGATTTAAACCCTACAGTGTACTCCCTTCGTTGCCTATTACGTTAGAAGGAAAATTGGTCAACGTTGAAGTTGAGGTCTTAGACGCACCTCTCGATTACAACATTTTACTTGGTCATAGATGGATCGATTCCATGCATGTCTACTATTTTACATATGGTGCATTTTCCACATCAGGGAAAAGTAGATACCGTAGACCAACTGGCCTTCTTTAACTCTGATACTCATACTAGAAACGTACCTTTCATTGAAAACATACCCCATGGGTATGAGAATATCAGTGTGGGTCTACTAAAAGACTCAACCTTGATGGGTACATTCCTGATCCCTCCAACTGACGTTCCACCTCCTTTGGTTGCATCGATTAACATGATTTCCACCTCCGTCCATGAAACCCCTGCATCTTCTGACCCATGGATAGTACTCAAACCTAGTGATTATCTTCGCTATGGTGACCAGATGCCTTTAATTCCAGTTGAATACACTTACCAGACCATTCAATCAATAGACCCTTCTACTCCCTCTCTTTATGATTCATCTCCTGACCCATTCCATGTTATTTTTCCCACGGATGAGATGATCATGTTGGTTATGTCCATGGAAGACACTCCATGGGATGATGGGCATCATTGTTCCATTCTCTTCCTAAAGAAGCACACCTTGGAGAGTTACCAACGGATCTCAACTCCATCGACCGTTGTCGTTATTTCTTTTGTTTTTGAATCCACACATGATGTCTTATATGAAGGAAACTTAAGTACCATTTCACCCACCATCCCCCTTGACATATCTATTAAACCTGGAGTTGTCGAAAATGTGCACATTTGAGCTTCGTGTTCCACCGATGAGGTTGACACTTATAAGTCCCCTTTTCAAGAGTTTTGTGACATCTTCACATGGAGCTATGAAGAGATGTTGGGTATTGACCCTGATATTGTTGTACATGAAATTAAGACCTACCCATGCGCTAAACCTGTCTGACAGAGTCTTCACTCGGTACACCCCCGTAAAGCAACTTCTATCAAGCTTAAAGTCAAAAAAAAATTAAAACTGGCTTTATTTATCCTGTGGCTTTGACTAATTGGGTATCCAATATAGTTCTGGTTAACAAGAAACAAAGTGTGATATGTGTCTGTGTTGATTATCGGAATATCAAAAAATCTTGTCCTAAGGACAACTTTCCTACCCCCTTCATTGACCAAATCATCGACGATTGCGCCAAAAGTGAAATGTTCTCTTTGATGGTCAGTTTCTCCAGATATAATCAAATCAATATCTTACCCATAGATCAACACAAAACCGCTTTCATTTGTCCTTGGGGAACTTTTTCCTACCAGAAACTACCCTTCGGTATAAAGAACGTCGGTGCAACTTTTCAACGTGTAATGTATTATTCTTTTCATGATATTAAGCACATTGTACAACCATATCTATATGACCTGCCAGTGCATTTCATCCATCATAGTGATCATCCAACACACCTCTGAGCCATTTTCCTTCATTGTCAGTTCTATCGTATATGCTTAAACCCACATAAATGTGTCTTTTGTGTGGATTCCAACCGACTCCTGGGATTTATTCTGTCACGTCATGGGATCAGGGTAGATCCTTTGAAGGTCGAGGCAATTCTCAATCTTCATTCTCCTTCCTCACTCCACTAGCTGCAAAGTTTGCAAGGGAAGGCAAATTGTTTACGTCGTTTTATCCCAAACTACGTGGAATTAACACTCGGATTTACTCGACTACTAAAGAAAGGTTCTAAGTTCATATGGGACACCACTGCCAACAAATCCTTCGAAGCTTTGAAACTATTTTTAACCCGTACCCCACTACTTTTCCCGCCCGATTATATTCAAGAATATTTCCTTTATCTCACTGCTTCGGACTCCACCATTGCCATGGTTCTAGTCCAAGAAGAGGATTTACACGAAGAACGTGTCATTTATTATTTGAGTTAGAGTCTCACAACTACCAAATCCAAGTACTTACATGTTGAAAAACTAGCCTTGGTAGCTGTTCAAGATATCCAAAGTTTCCATCACTATATCCTATTATGCAAGACCACTCTAATTTCCGATTACAACCCTATGCAACACATACTTACATGTCAATTTCTAGGGGGAATATACTTCAAATGGATAGTGATTCTCCAGGAGTTTGACTTAGAATTCAAACATGTTAAGTCTAAGAAATCCTTGGTATTTGTCGAACTGATATGTGACCTTCCCTGCACTGAGACAGAAAATGTAGTAGAGAATTCTTTACTCGACGAATCCCTTTTTCTGATCAGTTATGATGACCTTTGATATGGATATATCATTATTTATATCCATACTCAAAATTTCTGGCCTAATTTGTCTAGCATCGACCATCGTCGTATACGCTATCAAGCCCGTCAGTAAATTATCCTCGGTGACACTCTTTATTGCCATGGGGTTGAATTCATTTTTGGACATTGTCTCATCTATGATGAGGCTGAGAAATCTTTGAATTACTACCACTCTAGAGCATGTGGTGGTCACATGTCTGGGTATGCTATTGCCCAAAATATCTTATGATTCGAGTATTTTTGGCCTTCTTTATTCAAAGACTGTATTACTGCCATCCAAAAATGGCATGCTTGTCAAACATACAACAACAAAATAAGATCACATCCTGCTCCCTTACACCCTGTAGTTTCCGTTGGACCTTTTGTGAAATGGGGAATTGATTTCATGACTTGTAACCCTCACTCAGTCTGGGGAAATGGATACATTATCGTAGCCATAGATTATTTCACAAAATGGGTCGAGGCAATGCCTACTTTTGACAATACTAGGAAAATTTCAGCCCTTTTCATATTTAATCATATTATTACTCGATTCGAGATCCCGCAAGCTATCGTTACTGATCACGGTAGACATTTTTGAAACCTTATGATGTCTCAACTTACCGACAAGTTGGGTCTTCGACATGAAAACTCAATCCCTTACTATCCACAGACAAATAAACAAGTTGAAGAAATAAATAAAATCCTTATCACTATGCTTCGTCGGATAATAGGAATCCATAATACCACCTGACACATGATGTTGTTTTCGACATTATGGGCCTATCAAATGTTTGTGAATTATGGTATGGGATTTACCCCTTTTCAACTAGTCTTTGAAGCTATCCATCGAACTTCTCCCAAACACCTCTGCCGAAGAGGAACGTCTATTGTATCTTATGCAATTAGATGAGACCCATCATGAAGGCAACATAATTATTGAAACCCAGAAGAAACACGTAAAATCCCAATATGAAAAACATGTCAAGCCACGTGTTTTCTTTGAGGGAGATATAGTTCTCCTCTATGAACAAGATTGTGATCTACTAGGAGCCGGAAAATTCGAAGATATGTGGTGTGGTCCATATATCGTCAAACAAGTGTTGGAGAAAGGATCTTAAGAGTTAGTATATTACGATGGCATTCCTTTGAGTGAACCCAAAAATGGGATTTACTTGAAGAAGTACTATGCTTAGATTATCTTTGCATGAGTGATTGTATTTTTACTGTATCATACTTTTTGTGTGCTACTTTTGTGTTATTTTTGTTATTTGGTTTCGACCCCCAACTTCTTACCTTGCATTGTGCTTGGTTTCCAGATGTCGACATATTCTCTACCCTACATTGGCTTCATTGATGGTGCTAGTCATAGTACTTAGAACCTATCATTTGCTTCATGGGAAATCTATGCACCCATGAATAAACTTATCAGTCTACAAGGTGTCTGCCCCATTCGAGCAACCAATAATATCACAGAATATAACGCAGTCATCGAATTGTTGACCGATGTTATTTCCCTTGGGATTCACCGAATGGGTGTATGACTTGACTCGTAGCTAGTAGTGATACAGTTAAGTAACATTTATACTATCTGAAGTCCTACTTTGTTACGAGTGTATTTACGAATTCGTCTCTTGGAGTGTTACTTTTATTACATTGAATATCAACACATTCCTAGATGTCTAAATACATTAACTGATGCATTGGCTAATTATGTGTTAGACAGACATTTGAGACATTTATAAATCCAACCACACATTAAACATTGTATATAAAAACAAAGTAAGATGGTAGAAGCCTCATGTGTGTGTGTATATATATATATAATGAAAATGTTTTACAAAAAAGTGTTTTCCATCTCATGACTAAAATATCAAAATATAGAGCCCATGGCTCCTACAAAATAGTGTCATGGATTCCACTCGAAACAACATCATGGATGTTGCTCGCGATATCACAGTACTGCTCGTGATACCTTATGAAGTAACTGACTAAGTGATATGTACATGCCTACAATATGGCGTGAACAATGCCTCGGGACCTCCTCGATTGATATATCAGGGATGCCTACCGTCAAGCCTTCTAAGTTCTGCTCCATCACCTCATAGTCATCGGAATCCCACCCTACTACCACACATGCCTCTCCTCGCCTCTGAATCGGATATGAGACCAGAGGTCGATGTGGCCCTACATCTGCATATTCAAAAGTCTCTAATTAGTCTTTAGATCGAAAATGAAAAAACATCTAATATCCTAAAAACCACAAAACACTATAAAAAAAAACAAAATGTCTTTCTTACCTAGATCTCCCCATTGAAATCCCTTAGGGAGAGGCAAGTCGGGATCACCTTGGAAGTCTAGGTCAACATATGCATAATCATCAATGATCAATATTTGGGGCCTTAACCAGTAAAAAAATGCATTATTGTACTTGATTATAGGGTCCGCTACATGCCGAGCCATAAGGTCACACCACCATTTCATTCTTGGGTCTTGTGGGGCTGGTATTCCCCACTCTACCTGTGCCCAAAAATGTAGGACTCTTTCTAAGAATAAAGATACCAAAATGGAACCATACCCAAACTACTTTAGGTCTCCTCTCTTTCTTTTAGTGAGTTGTGTCTTCATATTGTGGATCACACCGTCACACTAGTTGAATACTTGAGGTTCCACACATTCAAGAGAAT
>JZKD02S0705685.1:0-11767 GCA_000966675.3 Picea glauca | reverse complement strand
TTAAATATCAAAAATTACGTGTGGCTGCCACCACTACCTTGATTTACCTTTATGTAGAGATTGTTGTTTGCATTTCCTTTCTTGAACCCTTGTTGTTGTAGATACCTATCCAATATCGAATACCATGCTCTGGGGTCTTGTTTGAGTCCATACAATGTCTTATTCAATCCACAAACATAAAATTCCTTTTCTGATAGTAGAAACCCTTCTATTTGTTTGATGTAGACTTGTTCTTCTAGTTTTCTATTTAGGAAGGCTGATTTTACATCCATCTGATATACTTTGATTTTCTTAGAACATGCATAAGCTAATATTAGTCTGGTTGATTCCATTCTGGCAACTGGGGAAAACGTTTCTTCAAAAATATTCCTTCAACCTGAGCATATCCCTTGCATACTAACCTTTATTTATTCTTGGTTACCTATCCATCTCGTTCATATTGTTTTTGAATACCCATTTTGTGCCAATCAAGTTATTATTCTTAGGCATTGCAACAAGTTCCCATGTTTCATTCTTCTCTATCCGATCCAATTCTTCTTCCATAGCTTTGATCCAGAGCCAACTATCATTTTCCTTTACTAAAAAACAACTTTATTTTCCAATTTCATTCAAAACATATATGTTTTTTGGAGTCCTTATCATTGTCTCCACCAACTTTCCTGATCCTTCTTTCCTAATTTCTCATTTCTCCGAGTTGAACTAAAGTGTGTCCTTGATCGCACATTTGACTTACACTCAATAGATTTTGTTTCGTATCTTCAACCAGTAGAACATTTTATTCCATGGAATCTTTTATTCCAATATTAACTATGTGTTTACCTATAATTTTAGTTGAATTCTTATTGCTAAATAAAATTGATCCATGTATATTTCTTTCTTCATAGTTAGAAACTTGTTCTTGTCGCTTGTCATATGATTTGAACAACCACTATCAACATACCAAATTTTTTTCTTGTGTTGGGATTGTAGAGAACATGAACATTGATTATGCTTTCTTTTCCATATCTATTGTGGTTCTGATATATAATTGTTAATGTTCTTCTTTGGTTCCCTGGGTGGAATAATCAATCTACAATTATTCACTATATGTCCAAAATTGTTACATTTGTAGCATTCTACTTCATATCTCAATGAACCAAAAATATTTTGATTTATGATGTATGCTTCATAATATTTTATGGGATAACTATTATTTAAGTACCTTGCATAGTTGCTTCAGTTCTTGGCATAGGATCTACAGTCTATAGATTTATTTCCAAAATTAACACAATTAAAAAAATGACTATAAGAGAACCTTTGATACCTGAGATGTTGGTTGTGGATCCTGATTATCTTTCTGATTCATAGGTATTTTTTTTTAGTTGTGTTTATACCCCATGAATACTATACACCTCTCCACACTGAGGGGTTGCAGAGGGGGCTTCCCCCTTTGCGGGTGTTCAGGGGCGAAGCCCCCAAAGGAAAAATTTCTTGTAAATATATATTTTAATTTGGAATATGTATATGGAATATTATTTATATCAGAAGGATCTATTCCTACCATTGGGTGGAATAGAAAATAATTCGATGGCCATGAAGGATGATGAATGGGAGGTTCTTGATAGAAAGACACTAGGAATGATACGAATGATCCTGGAAGCATCGATGGCTTTCAATATTTCAAAAGAAAAGACAATGAAGGAACTGATGGATGCATTGGCTAAACTGTATGAAAAACCCTCGGTGTCCAATAAGGTATTTTTTAATGAATCCATTATTTAATATGAATATGTCAGAAGGTGGGTTTGTTGCATATCATTTAAATGAATTTAATATGGTTACTAATCAACTAAGTTATGTAAAAGTGGAATTTTATGATGAGGCCAGGGCTCTTATAATATTGTGCTCATTGCCAGAAATTTGGAATGTCTTAGTCATGGATGTAAGTAACTTTATCTCTGGTTCAAACACTCTAAAATTTGATGATGTTCTTGGTGTTATCCTTAGCGAGGAAATGCGATGGAAAATCATAGGGGAGACATCAGGTAATGCATTGACAATGGAGAACAGGGGAATACAAAAGGATAGAGAAAAGGGATGAGGGAACCATGGGAATTATAGGAAGGGAAGATCCAAATACATAATGGGAAAGATAGGGTGTTGGAATTTTGGGAAGAAAGGAAATATGAAGAAAGATTGCAAAGCTCCAAAGAAGCAAAGAGATGGACATTGGGAGAAAAAACAAGAATAAAATGTAACTTGTGATGTTTTACAATATGATTTTATTCTTTCTTTAGATAATATTTTTGAGTCATGGGTAGTATATTGAGGGGATTCATTTCATGCCACACCCGATAGGAAACATTTTCTGGATTATGTTCAAGGTGATCTTGGATAGGTTCATTTGGGTGATGATGCACCATGCAAAATTGTTGGAATGGGTAAGGTACAAATAAAGAAAAATAATGGAAACCAATGGTTGTTGAAAGAGGTAATACATGTTCCATATCTAAGGAAAAATCTAATTTCAACAGGGAAGTTGGAAAGTGAGGGATGCATATATATATTTACAGATAAGGCATGGAGGGTAACCAAAGGATCATTGGTGATAGAAAAAGGAGAGAAGATAGGTACATTGCATTTATGTATTGGTAGTATTGACTCTTATATCTCTTTATATTCTACATGAGTGGATACAACACTGTGGAATCATAGGCTTCGACACATGAGTGAGAAGAGGATGCAGATACTTCACAAAATAATTTATTTTCGGGATCTTAAACATATTGATTTGGATTTGTGTGAGCATTGTGTTTATGGAAAACAAAAGAGAGTCAGATTTCTCAGAGTAAGAAATTAAAAGAAGAGTGAAAGGTTAGAGATTGTGCATACAGATGTATAAGGACCAAGTCAGGTATCATCTATTGGTGTCTCTCATTATTATGTTACTTTTATTGATGATGCAACTAGAAAAACCTAGGTTTATTGCATTAAAAAAAAATATGATGTTTTTGACACTTTTAAGAGATGGAAAACTTTGGTTGAGAATGAGACAAGAAAACAATTGAAGTGTCTCAGATCATAGAATGGAGGTGAATATTGCAGCAAGGACTTTTATTATTACTATTCATACCATGGGATTCATAGAGAGAAAATAGTTCTAGGAACACCACAAGAAAATGGCATGTCAGAAAGGATGAACATGACAATAATGGAGTGTGCAAGGAGTATGAGATTCCATGTAGGGTTTCCCTTACAGTTTTGGGAAAATGATGTAAATACTTTTTTTTAATTGATAAACATAGGACCTTCAATTTATTTGGATGTTGGCATTACATAGGAGGCATGGACAGGGAAAAAGGTAAACTATTCATTTTTGAAGACTTTCGGTTGTGAAGCATTTGTCCATATTGATAAAGAAAATAGAAAAAATCTTGAGGAAAAATCTAAGAAGTGTACCTTTATTGGATACAACATTAATGATTTTGGTTATTGCTTACGGGATTGTGAAAATCACAAAATCATTAGTAGTAGAGATGTCATATTCAATGAGAAGGTCACGTACAAAGATTAGTTGCAGGGAAAGAAACAGGAAAAAGAAAAACTAAAATACACAATGCTTGATGAGATCATCGAAAAAGAAATTCCAAAGGTACCAGAAAATCAAAATGTACAATAGCAAGAGCAATAGGTACCTCAAACTTCTGCAAGTGTTGTTAGAATATCTACCAGGTTAAGTAGACCCCCTAAATGACACTCTCCTTCATTGTATTATTTATTGTTGACTGATTGTGGTGAGCCAGAAAGTTATGAAGAGGCAATGTAGGTAGACACTAAAAAGAAGTGGGAGAAAGGCATTAAAGAGGAAATGGATTCCTTGGTAAATAACCATAATTGGGACTTGGTTCAGTTTCCGATAGGAAAAAGAGAATTGCAAAATAAATGGGTTTACAAGTTGAAGGAAGAAGATGGAGGAAAAAAGAGGCACATGTCTAGACTTATTCTAAATTGGTTTGCACAAAATTAATGTATATATTTTGATGAAATATTTTATCCTGTTGTTAAGCTGACTTCTATTAGGACTATTTTAATTCTTGTGGTAGTAGAATATTTTCATCTTGAATAGTTATATGTAAAAACAACTTTTCTCCATGGAAATTTAGATGAAGAGATTTATATGCAGCATCCATAGGGGTATGAGGTCAAAGGGAAGGGAAATTTAGTATGTAGGTTAAGAAAGGGCTTGTATGGTCTAAAGCAAGCTCCAAGGTAGTGGTATTTGAAGTTTGATGGTTTTATGACAGAACAAGGTTTTAGTAGATGTCATTCTGCTCATTGTGTTTATTTTAAAAGGCTAGAAAATGGAAGCTATATTATATTTATATTTTATGTAGATTACATGCTTGTTGCAAGGTATAATATGCAGGATATAAATGTTTTGAAGAATAAATTTGGTAATTCATTTGCGATGAAGTATTTGGGTGATTCAAAAAAAATCCTTGGTATGAGAATAACAAGAGATAGGAAAAATCACAAATTGACATTGTCTCAGGGTGTGTACATAGAGAAGGTGTTGGAGAGTTTTAGAATGCATAATGAAAAACCAATTAGTACACCTTTGGCCATCCATTTCAAATTAACTAAGAAAATGTGTCCCAAGACACAAGAGGAGATAAAATACATGTCTAGGGTCCCTTATTAATCAACAATCGACAACTTCATGTATGTGATGGTTTGCACAAGACTAGATATTTCACATGTAGTGGGAGTTGTGAGAAAGTATATGAACAATCCAAGTAAAGAACATTGGGAGGAAGTAAAGTGGATTCTCAGGTATTTGGGAGGAACTGCTACTCATGCATTCTGTTTTGGAGGTTCAGACACTATTCTATAGGGATATGTTGATTTAGATATGGCAGGTGATAAAGATAGCAGGAGGAGCACCACATGGTATGTTTTTACTATAGGTGGAACAATAGTAAGTTGGATTTTGAAACTGCAAAAGTTTGTTTCACTTTCAACAACAGAGGTAGAGTATGTTGTTGCTACAAAGGCTAGTAAATAGACGATTTGGTTAAAGAGGTTTATGTATGAATGGGGAAAGAAGTGGGATAATAACAGGTTGTATGGTGACAACGAGAGTTCCATTCATATTACACAGGTACCATTTCATAAGGTTAGTTTTGGAAGATGGACAACTAAAGTTGGAAAATATACATATTAGATAGAATATTGCAGACATGTTAACAAAGGTAGTAACCGGAGAGAATCTGAGTTCCTACTTAGTTTCATTTTGTCTTCATGTATGAAGGAGGAGATGAGAAATTTTCTAGGTCCAAGAAGGATCATAGTCCAACAGATACAACAACAATGGAGTTGTTGTAATTAGTCTCCAAGTGGGAGATTGTTGGTTGTGGATCATGATTATCTTATTGATTCATAGGTATTTGTTTTGAACCTCTTTTATACCCCATGAAGACTATACACCCTGAATACTTTACACCCCTCCATGCAGGGGGGGTTGCAGGGGGGAATTGCCCCCGAAGGGAAAATTTCCTTGTAAATGTATATTGTGATTTCATAGTCAATATGGACCATTCATTCTAAGGTCGTATATCTAACATTAGAAGTTATGTTAGGGTTTTTTTCCCTAGAAGTAAAACCTCTTTTATGAGGGAATTGTATTGCGGCTGTGTATGTGTGTGATTATTGTATTCTGACAAAGGAGATTGTGAGAGAAAGAAGAGGAAGTTACAATGGGTGTGTTGTAGGTTGTATGCCTTCATTTTGCTGGATAATAAAAAAGGAAGGACCTGTAAATTTATATGGTGGACGTATCCCACACTGGGTGAACCACGTATATCTATGTCTCCATTGTATTTTTGTATCTTTTGTTTTTTATTTACGCATTTGTTTTATTTCCACATTTGTTTTATTTTATTTCCCCGCGATCCTATTTTTATAACATGAGAGTAGATGATATTCTTTGTTATTCAATCCTTTTGAATTCCTGTTCTTGAGTCTTCTTTATTTATGGAATGTTCTTCTTTGGGGGCTTGCATTATTTCTTCTTGGAAGAATCTCTAACAATATATGCATAACTTCTTTGTTATGATTCTTGTTTTTTTGTCTTAGAGATCGCTCCTTTCTCATTCTGTACTTGACTGTATCCTAGTCTTGATCTTTCATTGGATGGTATTTGACTTTTGATTTTTTGATCCAATATTCTAGTGCTCTTCTGCTGCATATCTTTTTTTCTAAAGATATTTCCTTAAAGAGACTACTTTTGCTTCCAATCTTCCGATGATTTTCTCATTTTCTTCTAATTGAATTCAAATTGTTTCCTCAATTATTTTTTCTTCCCCTATTTGAATTTTTAGAGTCGTGATCATTTGCTCAATTTCTTTGGAATTCAGAGATCCCTCTTTATTTTTAACTCTTCCTTCAGTGAATTTTTTTTCTTTATCTCTTTCCTAAGTTCTTCTTATACACTGATTATATCTACTCTGATATCGACTTCACCTTATTCTTTGGAATCATCTTCTACTACAATTAAGAGTACTCTTTCTGAGTCACTGCCACTATCATTATCCTCCTTGTCTAATGAGGAACTATCCTCCTTTGAGTAGAAATATTTCTTGAATAATTTTCTTTTGTTTCTTCTCTTGTTTCCCTTTTGATATTTGTTTTCCATTTTAGAAGCTTCTTCTTCATCACTATCTTTATTCTTATGAGGAAATTTAGAAGAAAAATGGCCAATATCACCACAATTAAAACATTTCAATGGAAGCATACCTTTATACTTGTTGGTTCCTTTCTTTAATTTCCTTACGAAGTTAGCCATCTCTTCATCTTCGTATGAATCATCACTACAACTGCAACTTGGTTTTGATGTTTTCTTG
Organism: Picea glauca; assembly: GCA_000966675.3. Lineage (NCBI taxonomy): Eukaryota > Viridiplantae > Streptophyta > Pinopsida > Pinales > Pinaceae > Picea > Picea glauca. Next base: position 4,886 of record JZKD02S0705685.1, on the reverse strand, counting down.
TTATTCTTCTTTGCCCTCTGGATGCTTTGAAATATGCTTCCTTTGTGATTGGATTCTCATGTTATTTTCTCATTTCATAAGTTGTAAACATTCCATGTAGCTCATCCATGCTCAATGTACCGATATCTCCTCTTTCTTCTAGGGTTGATATTTTAGTATCAAATATCATAGGAAGAGACCTCAATACCTTTTGAACAACCATTGATTCATCAAATTCTGCTCCCAATCCCTTAATAGTGTTAACTATTTCGTCAAATCATAGAAGATAGGTTGCAATGTCTTATCTTCCTTCATTTTCAATTGTTCAAAATTAGCTCTGAATATTTGAAGCTTAGCTCCCTTAAATTTTGCATCTCCTTCATAAATATTTTCGAGTTTATCCCAAATATCCTTTGCACTGTCACAATGCATAACCTTGACAAATATTGAATCAACTAGAGCACTCTGAATAGTACCCTTATCATTTGAGTTGTTTTCGTTGAGTTTCTTTCCATCTCTGTTGGTTGGGGGAGTGGTTGGTGTTGCATACCCATATACTATTGATTTCCAAACATAAAATCCGTGTGGTTGTAAAAATTGTTTCATCATTTTATTCCAGAAGGTAAATTTATGACTGTCAAACACTAGTTCTCCAATATTAGTGTATTCCATGATATCCTTCGATTGGTTAGACTTATTCTTGAAGGACCTACTCTGATACCAATTGTTGGAATACTGAGAGGGGGAGTGAATTATTATGAGCACAATTAGTACTTTTAAGAACAATATAAAACCTCCAATAAATATCATGAGCATTGAATATATCATCACCACCATAATTCAATGAATAAACATCACATAAACACAATACACCAGAATTTTATGTGGAAACCTAATGCATGAGAAAACCACAAAATGTTTTTTTTATTTATCAAAGTGTACATTCATTGCAAGCACCAACTTACTATTTCTCCAGCTACAATTGGAAGGAGGCTTAAACCCCCTATTTACATGATGCAACATGAAGGAAGCTCCAACTCCATAATTTATCGACTCCAACTGGAAGGAGGCTACAAACCCCTTTCCTTGCCCTGTCCAACTTCCCTGAAATATAAATTTATACAAATATCTCACTACCTCTATCAATGTAACTAATAACCTTTTTTTGATTCTATTTTTGATTCTTTTGTTTCTACTACCAATTTCGATATCTCATCAATACAGCTACCAAACATAACTCATACCAACATCCACAAGATATTTCTCCAAATCAAATGATTATGAATCACTAAGACATATCTATTTGTGATTTATTTAGAATACACACCCTAACATACACAGGAAGACATGCCTTCAACCTGTAGATGATATGAGTTTTAGATCCCTTATATTCAACAATGTTTCTTCATAGGTCCATGACCCATACACTTCCTTCTCGTGGATGTCCACACTTTTCCTTATTGCATCCCATGAAATTTCATTCTTTTCCTCCCGAAACCCATGGGTTTATGAAAAGAACCTAGATCTCTAAATTTTTATCCATACACTCATCTCCTGCAAACTTCTTCCTTCACTGGAATTTTCTTACTTCGAATCACTGCCTCATATATTCCAATTAGTATTCACATAAGTGATCTTCAATTGACCCTTCTCTATTTTTCAATGAGTATTTCATGTTGACATGCAATTGACATGTACAAGCAACTGACACACAACTTATTAAATTTTGTCTATAGTTACTTTAACATGCAACTTTTTAACTTCTGTTTACAGATCCTCTTTATTGACATGCAAATTGTTAACTTATTTTTCAAGGGTTGACATCAGTGAAAACCAATATTTCAACAGTTCAATGAAATCCAGTCATTCAACAACTAATATTTCAACAATTAATATTTCAACAACAACTTAATACACTATAATTTGGCATGATACTTTCATTCTATATCCCAAATATGACTTGTAATAAAAAATTTCAGTACTTCCAATATCTTATGCCATATTTTTGCACAACCCACCATCTTGTTGATGTCACTTTCAATGTGACATCTAAGGCCAAGAGTATTTGTGTTAGTCCACTATACCTTGGAGGTTCAACTATTTTGGTGCCAATCCATCTCAAAGCATGGGTAATTCAAGCACACTTCCTTGTTGACACTTCACGTGGTCTTTGTTTCCAATTATCTAGAGCCTCTTCTAAGTCTGAATCACTTGAACTAATACTCCTCCAATTGAGTACACATTCAACTATAGTATTCACGTAATCTCCCACCCACACAGTCATATTATACAAATTATCAACTTCTTTCTCTTTGTTGGTTCTACAGACCTTCTTCCTTTAGTGGGGTCTAATGGAAAAATTAACTTCTAGTATTCTACTTCAAATACCATTTGTATCTTCCTTAGGTCTATTATTGTTTGATTATCAAATTCCCAATAAGGTCCCAATATTGTTGGATATGGTGTAATACCATCTACTATGTTGATCACTTTGAAGTCTATTACACTACACACCCCACCAATATTGACATTTTCTCTTGTTAACCTTCTGACTGGGACGATCTTATGCTGGTTATCCACTCTCAACTGGATTGATGAAAAAATCAACTTCGGCTAGCCCATCATCTCCCAAGTCTATATCGTTGCACTCCAATTCTCTATAGTACGTGCATGTCATGCAAGTATTCAGGAAGTCTCTTTCCAAAAATCCTGGTTGATTATAATTATAACAAATGATTAGTCCTCATGCTCCTCTATCAAATATTTCTCATCCTCGAGCTCTATTGAATACTTCTCGTCCACTATGATTAAATCCTCTTAGAGTATTATATTGTGAAATTCTTCCTTCTATTACGACATTGTTTTCTTGTATTTTGTATGTATATACTTTTGGGCCCTTCGTTTTGCTGTTAAAATTTGTGCAAGGAATGATATAGTCCAAATTTTGGTAAATAGAATATGCACAAGTCATTGAGGATTTGGACAACGGAATGAAGAAAAAAACTAAAAATAGTTGGAAGGAAAGTGCAACACCAACATGAAGAAAGAAGTTACAACATAACAAGAAAAGAAAGCATTCCAAGTATCAAACCCAAAGATCCCAATTGGCTTATGAATACGAGATGTATATGACTGTAAAGGGTTGATATTAGGATGGTTGTTCATATGGTTGTTGGAATTGGTTCAAGTCCTGTGTTATTGTCCATTTTGGGTAAAGGTTAACTAGAGTTCTAGAGTCTAGTTTTGGAGCCAGACTAAGGCTGTAATTGAGTCATGTCGTGTTGTAATGTTGGAAGAGAAAGGGTCTAGGATAACATTGTCTCTTAATAGTGTAGAGTTTTTTTGTTAGCTTTGGCATGACAAAGTTGCATCTGTGACTTAGTTGAATCATGTAATTGAGAAGAACCATATGATGTTAATACAAAGAGAGACCCCAAATTTTGAAATTATTGTGTCTGTTTAGCTTCATATTATCTTGAATATTTCTTCATATTGTATTTATGTCAGATATAATTAATTGGATATAGCTTCTTTATATGCAATGCAACTCTGTTTCCTTTAATCTAGGTTAGGAATGTTTAGACAGTTTAGGGTTTAATCTTTCTTGCGTAGGACTAGCAATGATCTTGATATTATATGGATTTGTCTAAGTATTGTTCTTACCCTTCCCTATTTTACTCATCTTGGTTGTGCTTTGGGTGAGACTTATTTCCCTCAAGAAAGATGAAAATGATAGTGCTCTAGAATATTTCGATACCTTTTGTTGGTAACCTGAGAAGGACCCTAATCTGATCAATTTCACGCCAATAAAATGGGTTTGTTGTCGAGACCTTCTTCATAAGGGAACCTGTAGGGAGAATGACTCCACAGATCCACTGATATGATATTCACTAGTGGTGGGACAAAAATTGCGACACCTTCATAGGGAAAGAAGCAGAGTTGCGAGGTAAATCTATGGAAGATACAAGAGAGGTTGTATTTTACTCAGAAAGATCAAGCGACTGGTACGAGATATTTTGGGTTAAATTTCTGGAAGAAATATTTCATTGGATAGATGGTCTCCAAGAAGCTTCGGAATTCCAACAACGAGTCAAGAATACATGTACTTAGGACACATAAAATATTACATCGATTCATTAACTAGATTTATTGATCATGAAAACAATTAATTTCTAGGTCAATACAACTCTGGAAGGATACATTATCGAGTTTGTAGTTGAGAATCACCAATATTTTTCAAGGGTAGAAGAGGATTTCAAGAAATACGCACGGGGAAGACTATTGAGAGAAATTCCCTGTGGATTAAGGTACTCTTGATGGAGGAGGGGATGTTGATTATCTCCCCGACTCAGATGACATCCTAAACACCCACGCTTGGGGTGGGGTGACTTTTGGGTGGCATCATGGCTTGAGAAATGGGAGAGGGTTTGTAATATCCCCAAGGATGATCTCCAATTGTATTTATGAATTGTAACATGTTTTTGTTGATACTGAGAGGGTGGTGAATCAATATCAAGTACAATTTAAAACCTTTTTCAACTTATAATTAAAACATTCAATTATATCCAATGATCAATGAACAATAGTATAATATTTACACCAATACACCACAATACACCATGCACAATATATGAGAAATAATCAATAGTTATTGTTCAAGGGAAGTAATGAATTCCAGAGGTAGCTACAACTTCCAAATGTAAAGGGAGGGATAAACCTCCAAGAGGAAGATACAATCCTCCAATATCAAGAGATAGTTGAACTCTCCATCCTTGCCCTTTCCTTCCACCCAATATGAGAGATAATAAAACTTTACATTAAATCATCACCATCAACCAATCATCACATAGAACTTGATAATGCTTCCTGAGACTTCTTCAATTTCTACAATTCTTCAATTCTTGGAG
>JZKD02S0705674.1:0-15168 GCA_000966675.3 Picea glauca | reverse complement strand
GTTGTTTTGGTTTCGACCTTTAGCTGCTTACCTTGCATTGTGATTGGTTTCCAGATGTCGGTGTCTTCGTTACCCTACATTGGCTACGCTAATGGCGCTAGTCGCGGTACTTAGAACTTAGCATCTGTTGCTTGGGAAATCTATGCACCTACAGATGAATTGATTAGTCTACATGGTGTTTGCCTTGGTCGTGCAACTAACAATATTGTGGAATACAGTGCAATCATCGAATTATTGGCCGACGTTGTTTCACTTGGAATCCGTCATCTTATTGTACAAATCAATTCATAGTTAGTAGTCCTACAGTTGAGTAATGTCTACTTCATTCGAAGTCCTACGTTGTTAAGGGTATATTTATGAATTCGCCTCTTGGAATGTCATTTTGATTACATTGAATATCAACACATTCCTAGATGTCTAAATGCATTAACAGATGCATTGGATAATTATGTGTTAGACAAACATTTGAGACATTTATAAAATCCAATCACACTTTTTATATACTACAAGTAAGCCGGTAAAAGCCTCATATATATATAACGATAAAAAAATTTACAAAAAGTGTTTTTGTCCGAAAACCAAAATATCAAAAATGTGAAGCACATGCAATAGAACATCAAGGATGATGCTCACTATAACATGCGATTGTGTGTGCTACTCTACGGAGAAGTCAACCGATGGAAGCAGACACGCCCACTGTGTGACGTTGGTAATGCCTCGGGATATCATCAATAGAGGCATCATGAATGTTCATCGTAAGCCCCTCCAAGTTCTACTCTATAGTCTCGTAGTCGGTGGCAGCTACTCCCACTACGAAACCTGCCTCCCCTCGCCTCTAGATGGGAGATGAACCTGGAGGACGGTAAGGTCCCACATCTACATCATCAAAGAGCATTTTATTAGTCATCGGATAAACGACATAAAAAACATTTTATATCTTTAAAAATAAATAAAAACATGATATAAAAAAAAATCCTTCTTACCTATGTCCCCCCATTGGGAACCTTTTGGAAGAACCAAGTCCAAGTCTCCTCGTAAGTCTAGCCTGATGTATGTGTATTCATCAACCATAAGCATCTAGGTCCTACACCAGTCAAAGAAAACATCATTATACTTAACGATGGGACCCCTCTATGTGTCGCGCCATGAGGTCGACCCACCTCTTCATTCTCGGATCATGTGGGGCAGGTATACCCCACTCTACCTGCAAGCACAAAGAAGGGAGCCTCTCTAAGAATAAGGACACCAAAATCGAGTCGTATCCAAATTGTTTCAGTTCTCCACTTTTGCACTTGGTCAATTGTTTTTTCACGCTCTTGAGAACCCCTTCACTCTAGTTGAAAACTCGGGGCTCCATGCATTCCAATGCATACTGGAAGTAGCTCTGAAGAGCCATATGGGGAGCTGCACTCCCTACCATGCATGCGATGGTGTAGAGGATGGTCCATAGGGGTAAGTCTCGGACGTCTCTTATAGCAAATTTACCGCTATGCTTCTGTGTACCTGGCACACAATGCTCATTGATATAATGGTTCATAGGTGCACCACCACCTCTACTACCTGTTAGTGTAACTCGGGACCCACGATGAGATATCCCGATCAAGAAGTAGATATCCTCGATATCTATCGTCATAATGTGAGCACCCACATGGAAATCCTTCTCGTTCACATCCCACATGTGAACCATGTACTCGAGTAATCTTAACTGGGCCCTCATGCCTTGGATTTTGAAGAATTTTAAAAATCCACACTGTCGGGGAGCCATTACCATTCCTAGGTCATTCCCGACCATGTAGTCTTCCTCTTCATGCTCTCTCTCTCTCCATTCCAACATTTTTACCATGGAAAACCTGCATTGGAACATTAAAGACAGATTAACATCTTTGCATTTTTCCGTGGACATTTTTTATAAGCAAATCCATCATTTAAAAATTTTTGACTGCGCACGTCGCAAACCAGGGCATCTGCATAGTGCAACGTCGTCGCAGGCGAGCTTTAAGGCCAACTATGATGACCCTAGATCGTCGCAATCCCAGATATAGGGCACCAACGACGACCTCGACGCACAGGTACCCTCAAAAATCAACTCAAAAAGACTATATTTTACCAATGAAAAGAAAAAATTGATCCATGGAAAGTTGAAAGAGATGAAAATTACTTGTTCTGTGGAGACCATTCGTTGAGTAATCAATTGTGCTCTCTGCAATCCCTAGTGGAAGATCGAGGTAAATTGAGGGTTTTTGAACAAAGTTTGGGTGAAATGACAATGGAATAGTGAAATAAAGTTTTACCCACTTTTATTAACTTTTTTCACTTTTTTATTTGTATTTTCATATTATTTTATATATTTCATCCAAAACCCTAGGTCTAATGACTTTGCAAGTGTTTGATTTTTTGCAGATCAAAGATCTAGGAGTGAATCATTGAAACAAGGATCCGTTTTTTGGTTTGTTTTCATACATTTGTACAAATCTTTTACGGTTTTTCAAGAAAAACTTCGAGCTTAGTATTTGTTCTTTCTCGTGCTCATAAATCGATGAGAATGTAACCGAGTATACTTTTATCACTTTTTCGGACTCGTGAAGGTAATACGAAAAAGGAAACCACCTGGAGTTCCCTTTAAGCTCTTTTCAGACACTCTAAACATGAAAAGATTATCGAGCGACCTTGTTCTTTGCACGCTCGTAAAAGTATTTGAAGAAAACATTTGATGAGCGGTAGGTTATCACTTTTTTGGTCCAATAGAATTAATTTACGAAAAAGGAACTTGTGGAGTCCTCTTTAAGTGTTTTTAAGACTCTCTAAAATTGAAAAACACGTGAGTTTTCTCTCTTTGGACTCATTAAACAAACATTGAAAGACCCATATGGGACCAAACCACTCCTTCTTAGGGTTCATTAAACATACTCCAAGGGACTCATCCGAAGGATGAGCTTACATCAACAAGCATATGTTATCCTCCTCAAGCTTGCGTCAAAATAAATAGGTACTCGCCAGAAATGGTGGGGGGGGATTTGGTAAAGGAATGTTTCTCTGTATCTGTGTTAGTGGCAGTAATAGTCGCTCTTGAACATGACACCCCCCTTCATCATTGAAAACGGGTTGGGAAATCCACTTGTCTCTCATTTGACCGTCCACATGTCAATATGTTGGGTCCTCCTTGAGTGAGTGCTGCCAAAACCATTGTCATTTCATTCATACATTCAAGAGAAGTCCAACCTAAATAAGCCTTATGTCGAGTCTGCCATCTGCAGTTATAAATATTCTACCATGTCGACCTTCCCTGTGTTAGATCCAAGTCACTTTATACTCTGATCTACCTCAAATATGTTACTTATTTCGTGTCATTGATGGGGGATACATCAAGGCCCTCCTGTGACGAGTCTTTTCTTGTCGACTTCAACTCATTATCCAAGAAGAAGACTTAGAAATCATTCAGTACCTTAGAGCCTGCATGCCTCAATGGCAGGTTTCTTTGCTTCCGACAGTGGGTTTACATCATTGACCTCTGATTGGAAGATTCCATCGAGTGTTCGATTTCAATTCACTTATTCACATTCGTTGGATTGTACTAGGGTACCTTGGGAGTCATTGACATCAATGGTGATTCCCCTCGCACTTCTTAATGGTTTTCATTAATGACCGGTAATCAAGTGGTTTCTACCATGTTCGACTTCAGCACCTATAATCGCATGGCTAGATTCGTACTTAAGGACAATGGAGATGAAGACCCTGGATCTCATCATTCTGGTTCAGGTTGCGATGGATTATTTATGATTTGTATTGACACATAGATTCATTGTGTATGTCTCATGGCTATGTCTAAATTTGAATTCTTTAAGAGCATAGATACACAGTGTATTCATAGTGGCTATGACCGATTCATAATGACATGGATCCACGGTGTACATTTAGCGGTCATGACTTATTTGACATTTTTATAATCTGATTATGGGAATGCCTACCTCAGACAATGGTATATTATTATGCAGAGGTTTGATTGTTTGCAGGTTCCTGATCGATGTGCTCTTTGTTTCCGACACACACATTCTACAAAGTATTTTGGTTGTCACGAGTTCCAGTCTCATACTTTGGGGGGCATTCTGTTACACATTATTTTGGTCATCCCACTGATCATTGATGACATGTGTCCATTTTCCCATGAAATGATAAAAAGAGCCTTTCTCCCTGAGGAAAGTAACTGGCTTTCTCTTACTAAAAACCCTATTAAAAGCGATCGTCGCAAGCTACACTATACACAGGTTGTGATGATGCCTAGTCGTCGCCCCCTGCTCTAAAGTTGGGATGCAAAAACTCCACAGGTTGCTCTATATTCAAGGTGAGATGATGTCAAAATAATAAGAAAAGGTTAAGTTTCACGAAAGTTGTAGAAGGGGATCTTCTAGAAAATGAGGAGGCATCTGTATGGTTGGGATCCTACTCGCTTCTCTGATTTGGTGGGATCATCCTAATCTCTTTAACCATATCTCTTTCCCTTATATAAAAAGGGATTTCTCATGGAAAAGCTTAGTAGGAAGTTGAGAAAGCAAAGTTAGTTAGGGTTCATTGTATGGAGAATTCTACATTGAGTCATTCTTGAAGGCTTCATTTCAGTTTATCAAGTCATTGTGGATCTTCTTCATTCAAGCTTGGAGTAAGTGTGTGTGTTGGAGCAAAGGGTCATCGAGAGGGGACCTTATGACATCAAGGCTTTTGGTTGTAATCTCCACTTTCATTTAATATAATACAGTGATATTTTTCTTTCCCATAAAACCATTCTTGTTTTATTGTATGATTCCTTGATCACATACATAGGTTCTTGTTGAGTATTCTATATTGCTTTCACTTTGGTTGGCTTGTGTTCCCTTCCAGATTCAACATCACATGAGCACCGGAGTGGAGCTAGGATGACAATGACAAGAGGAAGCGACATTTAAACGGTATGTTTCCCATCTCTTGTTAAGTAGTAAACTCGATGATTAGAGCTTAGGGAAAGCATCATATCCTGTTATGTTTTTTTCTAGATCTAGGTGGATCTAGGGAGATCTGTTTATGTCTGCATTTATCGATAAGTCCCATAACACATAACATAAACTATAATATTTTTGGGTCACTAGAAGATGAAGCGGAATGCTACAAATGCAACAATTTTGGACATATGGCCAAGGATTGTAGATTAAAAGTTCCTCCAAAAGTACCAAAGCAAGATTTCAACAATCATGCAAAAGGACCATCAAGAATTTGGATAAGGAAGTAGGATAATATAAATACTGAAAAATGTTCCCTTGCACTACAAGCCCAAAGAAGAAGAAGTGATTGGTACATTGACAGTGGTTGTTTAAAGCATATGACGGGTGACAAGAAAAGATTTATAACACTGAAGAAATAAATAAATGGATCAGTTTCATTTGGTAATGACAACTCAACCAAAATTATAGGGAAAGGCACAGTCAAGCTTGGAAGTAAGGATGCTAAGATAGAAAATGACCTACTTATCGAAAACATGAAACATAATCTGTTAAGTGTGAGTCAAATGTGTGATCAGGGAGACAGACTTATATTTGACTCTAAGAAATGTGAGATAAGGAAAGAAGGATCAAGCAAATTGGTGGATACAACAGTAAGAACTCCAAAAAACATATACATATTAAATGATATTGGAAAATAAATATGTTGCTTGGGAAGGGAAAATGAAATTTGGCTTTGGCACAAAAGAATGGGACACATGAACTTTGACAATCCGGTCAAGATTAACATAAAGGAAGCAGTAAGAGAAATGTCTTAAATTTCAATACCAGCTAGTACTATGTGTAACCATTGCCTACATGGAAAACAGACAAGAATGGAATTTGGATCAAAGGAATACTCTACAACAAAGCCATTGGAAATTGTGCACACTGATCTATGTGGACCAATGAGAACAAAAGAACTAAATGGAGAAAAATACTTCATGCTACTTATTGATGACTATACAAGAATGAATGCAATATCTTTTCTTAAAAATAAATCAGAGGCATTCAGAAATTTCAAAATATTCAAGGAGATGGTTGAAAACAAAATGGATTTGAGAATTAAGTGCTTAAGATCAGACAATGGGGGTGAATTCATATCAAAAGAATTCATGGAATTATGTGAAGAGCATGGAATAAAAAGGTAGTTCTTAGCATCTAGGATACCTCAGCAAAATGGATTCATTAAAAGGAAGAACATAACTGTAACAGAGATGGCCAGAACCATGTTGAAGGATTCAAAGTTGAGAAATATATTTTGGGTACAATCACTACACAAAACCATTCATATCTTGAACAGAGGAATGCTTGAAAGTAAGAATGATAAAACACCATATGAGTTATGGCGGGTAAGACCAACAAATGTTAAACATTTTAGAGTATTTGGAAGCAAGTGCTACATAAAAAGAGAAAATGATCGAGTTGGAAAATTTGACACTCAAGTTGATAAAGGCATATTGGTTGGTTACTCAAGCAAAATCAAGGCATACAAAAGTTACATTTTGAGACTCAACAAGATAGTGGAAAGTACAAATGTAAAAAATGATGAAGCAAATGTACCAAAGATCAAAGAAGAAAGAAAAAATCCAAATGAATGGAAAAGAGAAGAAGAACTAAAAGAAGAAGAGGTAGAAGAAGAAGAAGAAGAACCAGAAGCAAAACATGAAAAAATGACCAACACAACTTTCTAATGCCCTCCAGGACACCCAATTGTCGGGTTTAGAAGAATCATCCACCATAATATATTATTGGATATAAAAATGCAGGAATAGAAACCAGAGGAAGTAAAAGGTTTTGTACACTAGAGCAGAGACACCTTGCATTATTATCCACAATTGAACTGAACAACTTTGAGGAATCCAGTAATGATGAACATTGGGTCAAGGCCATGGAAGAATAACTACATCAAATATAGAATAATGAAACATGGTAATTGGTGCCAAGACCGAAGAACAAAAATGTGATTGGTACAAAATGGGTGTTTAGAAACAAACTAAATGAATATGGACAGGTAACCATAAACAAGGAAAAATTAGTATGCAAAGGATAATCTCAAGTTGAAGGACTATATTTTGAAGAAACTTTTGCCCCTATTTCCAGAATGGAAGCAATCAGATATATCTTGGCATATGCATGTTCCAAGAGAATCAAGGTATATTAGATGGACGTAATATTACCATTTCTAAATGGTGAATTAGAAGAAGAAGTCTACATCGAACAACCAGAAGGGTTCCTACTATTAGAAAGGGAAGATTATGTATGCATATTGAATAAATCTTTATATGGACTCAATGTAACGTCCCCGGTCGTCAACCCCACGGTCGGGCAAACGCTAGTACGGGGAAACATTCTCATACTTATATAATATGCATTTAAATGAAATTAAATGGATTAACAAAGTAAACAAACAATTACTGCTAACGTACAAAATAATTCAATCAACAGTAAACATCATCGCAATGGAATACATGATAATATTGCAAGCATCACAGACATGCATTTAAAAGTTGAATTTAAACACATGCATGTACTTATATTTGAAACTGTAGTAATTCCACCAACCACGTGCAGACCTTCCATGAACCTCCTAGCCTTAGACCCTGCTACTCACCACTCTCAGCACTGGGTCACCCTCGAGCTGAGACCAAGCTCCACCCAAGGCAAGGGAATCCTAGACTAGGTTGAGGTTACAGGAAAACTGCACAGAATAATCAAAAAGATTCTTCCCCAGGATTCCTTCTTAAGCCCACTACTCATGGACTCTCATTCCCCACATGCATGTTCCACCCGAAAGTATACACCTTCACAAGCATAGTCCATCAGTGCTTCACCTCCCTCTTTGGGTCTCGGCAACAAGCCGGATCAAGAAGTCTCAGAGCTTCGTAGCTGGTGTTGGACTCTCTCTGGGAGAAAACCCCTTCCCAGCAGACTCCTTCACCTGGAAAGAGATGCTCACAGGCTTGACAGCCTGCCTCTTCGACCATGGTCCTAAAAACCCGACTCTTCCACTAGTTTCCACTTCAATTCCCACAAGTTCAGGATAACAACAACAACAACATCTTTTGGCTAGCTCACGGGTGACAGCAGCAACAGGAAAAACAGGGAGTGCAAACAGGAAATGGTAACAGGCCACTAAAACACAACATGCTTCAGGTAACACTTGTTTCCAGGATGCATGACAAGTAATTCATGCAGAGNCCAAAATCGAGTCGTATCCAAATTGTTTCAGTTCTCCACTTTTGCACTTGGTCAATTGTTTTTTCACGCTCTTGAGAACCCCTTCACTCTAGTTGAAAACTCGGGGCTCCATGCATTCCAATGCATACTGGAAGTAGCTCTGAAGAGCCATATGGGGAGCTGCACTCCCTACCATGCATGCGATGGTGTAGAGGATGGTCCATAGGGGTAAGTCTCGGACGTCTCTTATAGCAAATTTACCGCTATGCTTCTGTGTACCTGGCACACAATGCTCATTGATATAATGGTTCATAGGTGCACCACCACCTCTACTACCTGTTAGTGTAACTCGGGACCCACGATGAGATATCCCGATCAAGAAGTAGATATCCTCGATATCTATCGTCATAATGTGAGCACCCACATGGAAATCCTTCTCGTTCACATCCCACATGTGAACCATGTACTCGAGTAATCTTAACTGGGCCCTCATGCCTTGGATTTTGAAGAATTTTAAAAATCCACACTGTCGGGGAGCCATTACCATTCCTAGGTCATTCCCGACCATGTAGTCTTCCTCTTCATGCTCTCTCTCTCTCCATTCCAACATTTTTACCATGGAAAACCTGCATTGGAACATTAAAGACAGATTAACATCTTTGCATTTTTCCGTGGACATTTTTTATAAGCAAATCCATCATTTAAAAATTTTTGACTGCGCACGTCGCAAACCAGGGCATCTGCATAGTGCAACGTCGTCGCAGGCGAGCTTTAAGGCCAACTATGATGACCCTAGATCGTCGCAATCCCAGATATAGGGCACCAACGACGACCTCGACGCACAGGTACCCTCAAAAATCAACTCAAAAAGACTATATTTTACCAATGAAAAGAAAAAATTGATCCATGGAAAGTTGAAAGAGATGAAAATTACTTGTTCTGTGGAGACCATTCGTTGAGTAATCAATTGTGCTCTCTGCAATCCCTAGTGGAAGATCGAGGTAAATTGAGGGTTTTTGAACAAAGTTTGGGTGAAATGACAATGGAATAGTGAAATAAAGTTTTACCCACTTTTATTAACTTTTTTCACTTTTTTATTTGTATTTTCATATTATTTTATATATTTCATCCAAAACCCTAGGTCTAATGACTTTGCAAGTGTTTGATTTTTTGCAGATCAAAGATCTAGGAGTGAATCATTGAAACAAGGATCCGTTTTTTGGTTTGTTTTCATACATTTGTACAAATCTTTTACGGTTTTTCAAGAAAAACTTCGAGCTTAGTATTTGTTCTTTCTCGTGCTCATAAATCGATGAGAATGTAACCGAGTATACTTTTATCACTTTTTCGGACTCGTGAAGGTAATACGAAAAAGGAAACCACCTGGAGTTCCCTTTAAGCTCTTTTCAGACACTCTAAACATGAAAAGATTATCGAGCGACCTTGTTCTTTGCACGCTCGTAAAAGTATTTGAAGAAAACATTTGATGAGCGGTAGGTTATCACTTTTTTGGTCCAATAGAATTAATTTACGAAAAAGGAACTTGTGGAGTCCTCTTTAAGTGTTTTTAAGACTCTCTAAAATTGAAAAACACGTGAGTTTTCTCTCTTTGGACTCATTAAACAAACATTGAAAGACCCATATGGGACCAAACCACTCCTTCTTAGGGTTCATTAAACATACTCCAAGGGACTCATCCGAAGGATGAGCTTACATCAACAAGCATATGTTATCCTCCTCAAGCTTGCGTCAAAATAAATAGGTACTCGCCAGAAATGGTGGGGGGGGATTTGGTAAAGGAATGTTTCTCTGTATCTGTGTTAGTGGCAGTAATAGTCGCTCTTGAACATGACACCCCCCTTCATCATTGAAAACGGGTTGGGAAATCCACTTGTCTCTCATTTGACCGTCCACATGTCAATATGTTGGGTCCTCCTTGAGTGAGTGCTGCCAAAACCATTGTCATTTCATTCATACATTCAAGAGAAGTCCAACCTAAATAAGCCTTATGTCGAGTCTGCCATCTGCAGTTATAAATATTCTACCATGTCGACCTTCCCTGTGTTAGATCCAAGTCACTTTATACTCTGATCTACCTCAAATATGTTACTTATTTCGTGTCATTGATGGGGGATACATCAAGGCCCTCCTGTGACGAGTCTTTTCTTGTCGACTTCAACTCATTATCCAAGAAGAAGACTTAGAAATCATTCAGTACCTTAGAGCCTGCATGCCTCAATGGCAGGTTTCTTTGCTTCCGACAGTGGGTTTACATCATTGACCTCTGATTGGAAGATTCCATCGAGTGTTCGATTTCAATTCACTTATTCACATTCGTTGGATTGTACTAGGGTACCTTGGGAGTCATTGACATCAATGGTGATTCCCCTCGCACTTCTTAATGGTTTTCATTAATGACCGGTAATCAAGTGGTTTCTACCATGTTCGACTTCAGCACCTATAATCGCATGGCTAGATTCGTACTTAAGGACAATGGAGATGAAGACCCTGGATCTCATCATTCTGGTTCAGGTTGCGATGGATTATTTATGATTTGTATTGACACATAGATTCATTGTGTATGTCTCATGGCTATGTCTAAATTTGAATTCTTTAAGAGCATAGATACACAGTGTATTCATAGTGGCTATGACCGATTCATAATGACATGGATCCACGGTGTACATTTAGCGGTCATGACTTATTTGACATTTTTATAATCTGATTATGGGAATGCCTACCTCAGACAATGGTATATTATTATGCAGAGGTTTGATTGTTTGCAGGTTCCTGATCGATGTGCTCTTTGTTTCCGACACACACATTCTACAAAGTATTTTGGTTGTCACGAGTTCCAGTCTCATACTTTGGGGGGCATTCTGTTACACATTATTTTGGTCATCCCACTGATCATTGATGACATGTGTCCATTTTCCCATGAAATGATAAAAAGAGCCTTTCTCCCTGAGGAAAGTAACTGGCTTTCTCTTACTAAAAACCCTATTAAAAGCGATCGTCGCAAGCTACACTATACACAGGTTGTGATGATGCCTAGTCGTCGCCCCCTGCTCTAAAGTTGGGATGCAAAAACTCCACAGGTTGCTCTATATTCAAGGTGAGATGATGTCAAAATAATAAGAAAAGGTTAAGTTTCACGAAAGTTGTAGAAGGGGATCTTCTAGAAAATGAGGAGGCATCTGTATGGTTGGGATCCTACTCGCTTCTCTGATTTGGTGGGATCATCCTAATCTCTTTAACCATATCTCTTTCCCTTATATAAAAAGGGATTTCTCATGGAAAAGCTTAGTAGGAAGTTGAGAAAGCAAAGTTAGTTAGGGTTCATTGTATGGAGAATTCTACATTGAGTCATTCTTGAAGGCTTCATTTCAGTTTATCAAGTCATTGTGGATCTTCTTCATTCAAGCTTGGAGTAAGTGTGTGTGTTGGAGCAAAGGGTCATCGAGAGGGGACCTTATGACATCAAGGCTTTTGGTTGTAATCTCCACTTTCATTTAATATAATACAGTGATATTTTTCTTTCCCATAAAACCATTCTTGTTTTATTGTATGATTCCTTGATCACATACATAGGTTCTTGTTGAGTATTCTATATTGCTTTCACTTTGGTTGGCTTGTGTTCCCTTCCAGATTCAACATCACATGAGCACCGGAGTGGAGCTAGGATGACAATGACAAGAGGAAGCGACATTTAAACGGTATGTTTCCCATCTCTTGTTAAGTAGTAAACTCGATGATTAGAGCTTAGGGAAAGCATCATATCCTGTTATGTTTTTTTCTAGATCTAGGTGGATCTAGGGAGATCTGTTTATGTCTGCATTTATCGATAAGTCCCATAACACATAACATAAACTATAATATTTTTGGGTCACTAGAAGATGAAGCGGAATGCTACAAATGCAACAATTTTGGACATATGGCCAAGGATTGTAGATTAAAAGTTCCTCCAAAAGTACCAAAGCAAGATTTCAACAATCATGCAAAAGGACCATCAAGAATTTGGATAAGGAAGTAGGATAATATAAATACTGAAAAATGTTCCCTTGCACTACAAGCCCAAAGAAGAAGAAGTGATTGGTACATTGACAGTGGTTGTTTAAAGCATATGACGGGTGACAAGAAAAGATTTATAACACTGAAGAAATAAATAAATGGATCAGTTTCATTTGGTAATGACAACTCAACCAAAATTATAGGGAAAGGCACAGTCAAGCTTGGAAGTAAGGATGCTAAGATAGAAAATGACCTACTTATCGAAAACATGAAACATAATCTGTTAAGTGTGAGTCAAATGTGTGATCAGGGAGACAGACTTATATTTGACTCTAAGAAATGTGAGATAAGGAAAGAAGGATCAAGCAAATTGGTGGATACAACAGTAAGAACTCCAAAAAACATATACATATTAAATGATATTGGAAAATAAATATGTTGCTTGGGAAGGGAAAATGAAATTTGGCTTTGGCACAAAAGAATGGGACACATGAACTTTGACAATCCGGTCAAGATTAACATAAAGGAAGCAGTAAGAGAAATGTCTTAAATTTCAATACCAGCTAGTACTATGTGTAACCATTGCCTACATGGAAAACAGACAAGAATGGAATTTGGATCAAAGGAATACTCTACAACAAAGCCATTGGAAATTGTGCACACTGATCTATGTGGACCAATGAGAACAAAAGAACTAAATGGAGAAAAATACTTCATGCTACTTATTGATGACTATACAAGAATGAATGCAATATCTTTTCTTAAAAATAAATCAGAGGCATTCAGAAATTTCAAAATATTCAAGGAGATGGTTGAAAACAAAATGGATTTGAGAATTAAGTGCTTAAGATCAGACAATGGGGGTGAATTCATATCAAAAGAATTCATGGAATTATGTGAAGAGCATGGAATAAAAAGGTAGTTCTTAGCATCTAGGATACCTCAGCAAAATGGATTCATTAAAAGGAAGAACATAACTGTAACAGAGATGGCCAGAACCATGTTGAAGGATTCAAAGTTGAGAAATATATTTTGGGTACAATCACTACACAAAACCATTCATATCTTGAACAGAGGAATGCTTGAAAGTAAGAATGATAAAACACCATATGAGTTATGGCGGGTAAGACCAACAAATGTTAAACATTTTAGAGTATTTGGAAGCAAGTGCTACATAAAAAGAGAAAATGATCGAGTTGGAAAATTTGACACTCAAGTTGATAAAGGCATATTGGTTGGTTACTCAAGCAAAATCAAGGCATACAAAAGTTACATTTTGAGACTCAACAAGATAGTGGAAAGTACAAATGTAAAAAATGATGAAGCAAATGTACCAAAGATCAAAGAAGAAAGAAAAAATCCAAATGAATGGAAAAGAGAAGAAGAACTAAAAGAAGAAGAGGTAGAAGAAGAAGAAGAAGAACCAGAAGCAAAACATGAAAAAATGACCAACACAACTTTCTAATGCCCTCCAGGACACCCAATTGTCGGGTTTAGAAGAATCATCCACCATAATATATTATTGGATATAAAAATGCAGGAATAGAAACCAGAGGAAGTAAAAGGTTTTGTACACTAGAGCAGAGACACCTTGCATTATTATCCACAATTGAACTCAACAACTTTGAGGAATCCAGTAATGATGAACATTGGGTCAAGGCCATGGAAGAATAACTACATCAAATAGAGAAGAATGAAACATGGTAATTGGTGCCAAGACCGAAGAACAAAAATGTGATTGGTACAAAATGGGTGTTTAGAAACAAACTAAATGAATATGGACAGGTAACCATAAACAAGGAAAAAATAGTATGCAAAGGATAATCTCAAGTTGAAGGACTATATTTTGAAGAAACTTTTGCCCCTATTTCCAGAATGGAAGCAATCAGATATATCTTGGCCTATGCATGTTCCAAGAGAATCAAGGGATATTAGATGGACGTAATATTACCATTTCTAAATGGTGAATTAGAAGAAGAAGTCTACATCGAACAACCAGAAGGGTTCCTACTATTAGAAAGGGAAGATTCTGTATGCATATTGAATAAAGCTTTATATGGACTCAATGTAACGTCCCCGATCGTCAACCCCACGGTCGGGCAAACGCTAGTACGGGGAAACATTCTCATACTTATATAATATGCATTTAAATGAAATTAAATGGATTAACAAAGTAAACAAACAATTACTGCTAACGTACAAAATAATTCAATCAACAGTAAACATCATCGCAATGGAATACATGATAATATTGCAAGCATCACAGACATGCATTTAAAAGTTGAATTTAAACACATGCATGTACTTATATTTGAAACTGTAGTAATTCCACCAACCACGTGCAGACCTTCCATGAACCTCCTAGCCTTAGACCCTGCTACTCACCACTCTCAGCACTGGGTCACCCTCGAGCTGAGACCAAGCTCCACCCAAGGCAAGGGAATCCTAGACTAGGTTGAGGTTACAGGAAAACTGCACAGAATAATCAAAAAGATTCTTCCCCAGGATTCCTTCTTAAGCCCACTACTCATGGACTCTCATTCCCCACATGCATGTTCCACCCGAAAGTATACACCTTCACAAGCATAGTCCATCAGTGCTTCACCTCCCTCTTTGGGTCTCGGCAACAAGCCGGATCAAGAAGTCTCAGAGCTTCGTAGCTGGTGTTGGACTCTCTCTGGGAGAAAACCCCTTCCCAGCAGACTCCTTCACCTGGAAAGAGATGCTCACAGGCTTGACAGCCTGCCTCTTCGACCATGGTCCTAAAAACCCGACTCTTCCACTAGTTTCCACTTCAATTCCCACAAGTTCAGGATAACAACAACAACAACATCTTTTGGCTAGCTCACGGGTGACAGCAGCAACAGGAAAAACAGGGAGTGCAAACAGGAAATGGTAACAGGCCACTAAAACACAACATGCTTCAGGTAACACTTGTTTCCAGGATGCATGACAAGTAATTCATGCAGAG
>JZKD02S0705663.1:0-15168 GCA_000966675.3 Picea glauca | reverse complement strand
TATGCTCTAGAATTCTATGTTGAACGTTTGAATTCTGGATAAGGGGAGAATGAGTTTCAATTGTTTCTCTTTCTGAGAACTCCTACAAAGAGTGCAGTGGAGGGTCCACAAGGAATGCATCGATTGGGATATGAGTTTCATCTCAGAACTCTCAGAGGAGATTCAAATCATGTTTTTACAGACCGAAGTGCAAGGCTAGCTCAGATCCGTGCAAGGTGTGTGCAAGCTGGGTGAGGTCTAGGATTTTACCAACTCAAGAGGGTGATTGAGAGACTGCTATTGCAAGAGGTGTACAGAGTTGAAGACCCAAATAACCATAGGTTATTTGAAAATTTCCTCAAGGAGGGACCCTTTTGGAATCCTTGAGTTAGCAAGCTAAAGATCATAAGGGATAGAACCTCTGAAGTGTTCAAAGGGAGGTAGAGGTCAAAATCATCTCACAGAAGTCAAGTTTAGGAGGGAGGATGCCAATTCATTTGGCCATAAGTCCTTGAGAAGTTGAATCGGACGGTGGAATCGCTTCAGGAAGAAGTGCCAAAGCTCTGTGAGCCATTGAATCTTTGGAACAATGGAAGGATTAAGGCTGAGTGTTGTTCAACACTCTTAAGCTAAGAAAGGATAGTGACTGTCAGATCCGGATCAATGAGGGTCATTGATCTCATATGTGAATTTGCATATAGGAGTTCGGGGAATGGAGTGACCAGTGGTTTGGGTTGAGTGTTGTGGATTTCTGATTGGAAGAATCCTGCTACAATGAGGGTTGTTGGATTGAGGGAGGCACACAATTGTTGATCTCATCGAAGGCACGATTTTAGAGTCGGGGAGTTGTAGAGGGAGAGGAACGGTTGTTCGTTGTTCTCTCAAGTTGAAAAATTCAAAGCCTCGTGTGAACAAGGGGTAAGGACCCACACTGTAAGCAGAATAAACAGAGGTGACAGGTGGTGTGGGTCTGTCTCTTTGGGTGGAGTAAAACTTTGTTGACATATCGCATTTCGGGGATTCACAAGGGAAGAGCACAAGAGTTTGGTGCTCCAACTCGTGAAGTCGCGAGTTGCGAAACGTGCTTGCATTAAGGCTTGGTTGTGGTCCTATTGGAAAATGGGATTAAGAGGGGGCTTACACCTTAATCCCATTCACAATTTCGTGTTTCATCTATTTCCAAGGGATGTGGCATTGTATTCGAAGTGCCCGACCTACGAGACCCGAAATCCTTTGGGGGATTAAATAAGGATTTTAGTTAACCCTTGTCACAGTTTAGAGAATATCCTATGCGGATCTCAGCCTAAGGGCAAGAGGTCTGCACCAAGAACGTCCAAAATCTGATCCAATTTGAAGAAAAATGAATTGAATAACACCTGTTGAAAATTTCCTGATTCACCCACAAGATCCAATCCTTTGTAAATACCACATCAAAACAATTATATCAAGACAAAGTCTATAACGGAGACTCGGGATTTGAAAGATTTCAATAAATAAAACTTGATAGAATATTAAATGATCATTCCATTTGAAAAGAATACCAAGATCATCTATAGGAATAGGGTAGTTCATGATTACTAAATTCCATGGTTACTTCTAGATGTTTCTTTCTTCAGTTATTGTAATCTAAATTTTTAATGTGGAATACAAAGAGTCCCTTTTTGTGAAATGACCCTAATTTCATGATTGCAAAGTAGAATGATTGTAAACAATCACCCCTCACTATAAAAAGAGGTCATTGTCCATTTGAAATGGATTTTGGTTTCGGAAGGTAGAAAGACAATATTTATACTACAAGTTAACGTGAATCTGAGAGACATTTTTATTTGGAGATTATGGTATTGATGTGTATGAATCTGACTATTCTAATTATGCATCTCTCTTACTACAGTCCATGAATATTGGTTGATGAATTTCTTCTGAATTAATGTTTTCAGTTTACAATTACCATGATTTTCAGGATGAGTACAACGATAATGTAATGTTGTTAATTAATCAATTCTTTGATTCTAACCAATTATGTTATTAAACTTGTATGTTACTTGTGTCATGAATTTATTGTATGAAAGTAATAAAAATATTTCACTGTATTCATTTGTTTGGTTAGTTTTCTCATAATCAAGATAGGTTAGTCTAGAATTAGTTAGAAAATGCATATTATAATTATAATCATACACCATATCTTAAGTTTGGTTAGTAGAAATTACTTTTTATTTTTATTTTTAATTCATCTAAAAACCTTCGGTTCTCAGATTCATATTTAGTTTGTACTTTAGTTAGTTGGTAACTAGGCCAAAATATGGTCAGAAGCACTATCCCAAACGAGAGTGGGTCTAATTGGGACCTGCTATCAGGCATTTTCCCTCATCTGATTGAGCGGGTCATTCTAACCCGTCAACACGGTGGTTTTCACAAGAAATTCATTGGTGATAAAGATTTATGTACTGGATACGTATAGTGAAAGGTGGTTAGTGCATCGACCAATTTTATGGAAGGTGGTCAGTGTATTGGTAAATTTTAACACAACTCCACTAGTACACTAAACTCAAGCTTGGAAACATTAAGTATGTTGTGTTTATAGTGTATCGATGAGTTGATCATGAACTCATCATTATTGCTTGCATCAATGAGTTTTCCACTAACTTGTTGGTATTACCAAAATTTATAGGGAAATGAAAGTAAATAAACCTTCTAAGTGAAGAATCATGAAGGCTTCAATGAAGATAAAAAAATAGTGGGTTGATTTGTAAACAAGTTGAAAGAGTCTAGGAGGCTTTCTAGTATAAAATTTTAGTAGGGGGGGACAATTTATTCTCTGAGGGAAAAGACAAGAGAATAAATTAGGGAGGGTTTTGTGCTAGCACAAGAAATGTCAACACACTAAGAGAATCCAAAATCTCTACTATTTTTCCCTAACTTATGAGAAAACACATACATGCTTGTATAGTTACTTTTAATATAAAAAACTATGGAATCAATGTACAATAGTTACTTGAAATATTCTTTTTTGGTGGGATCACTGGTGATGTGTGCATGCTGACTAGTAGAGATTCTCTACTGTAAATAGAGGATGAATAATGAAAATATTTATTTTCGTAAACCGTGTCAATGATTTGAGTTGGTATATCCATCATGGGGATGATATAGGTATAGGATAAAATATTTTAACTAGGTGTGTGTGTGTGTGTTTATGTATCTGAGGTGTTTCTCCATTACTTGCAAGAATCCACAGCCCTGATGGAGTCACCATGGGTCCACATACCTTTATCCACTTCCAACAAGTGTCCATAGCCCCGATGGATATATTTGCATCTACCCTAATTTGATCAAGCTTTCTTTCTCATTCATTCCTAGTTTATTCAGTCTATGATTAGCATCTGATGGATGGGGAAAGAGACGACCTTTTATCCCGATGGGGTATGACTTCCATATATAGATATATTTATTTTCTATATTTGTTGAACCTATATAAACAAGGTTATCCCTTTTGATTTTCATCCTTTATAATTCGACAGTCAACCTTTCATGCGAGCAACTACTTAGTGTGTGGATGGTTCCTCGTTACATATGATCTACTCACCAACCAACATGCAATAATGATCATTGATTAACCACTTTTTCAAGTCATGGTTTGACTAATGTCACAAAATTCCAAAATAGTTCAAGTTCATGTTCAAACATAGAACCATAGTTCAACTTATAAGCTAGGAAAACGATGCAAGTTAATTTTATCTTGTTTCTAGTGCAAAGATGTTTCATGTAAAAGACAAATGAAGGTGATATGTCCGTATGCTATCAAACATAATTAGGATTCATAAGAAAAACATAAATTGGGGAATAAACTACCTCCATGGGCAAATATGATGACAAATGAAAGAGAGCATTCATATTTATAATTAGAAGACAAGCTCAACCCAAAACCTACTACAACTAAAAAGGGAAACTTCGAGAAATTGATTATCAAAGACACGAAGTGAAGAAATACAGTAAAATGAGAAAGTAATAATGAATCTAAGTGTTACAAACAACTTTAAGGATGTTTGTGCATCCAAATCATTTCATTTAGATGGGCTTCGGTTCTAGCGTTGGATAATAATTTCATCTCTCATCATGGTTTTATGAAAAATACTAGCTCATATTTGCAACCTTTTTCTCTAGGAATTAAGGATTGGAACGATCTTACATTTTTTACCCATCATATGCTTCACTCAGGTTGTGCAAGATATTCACTCACTATCTATGTCTACAAACTCTAAAAATTATCCTGCAGTGTGGCATGCTCATCTCCTCACTATTTCAAATCAGGGGTGAAATATTGAATGTCCCCATGTACCTACATGGAAAAACCATTCAATGCGTAAGATTGATTTCAACCTTAAATTTTTAGAAGTGAAAGAACTTAATAAAATCATGTGGGGGAATTGAGAATATAATCCAAAAAACAAAATTGTGAATAAACTTCCCATGCAACATCTCTCATGATCATATATAATTTTCTAAAGCCATCTATCTTCCTCAAGTTACATCCTTCTCTTGAAGAGAGAAAAAACTTCCACGATAGGGCTCTGGACACATGTGAAAAGAACATATCACTAATTAATATTAGTGACCAATGATGATAACTGCTTTATTAGCCAATTTTGAAAACAATTGCTTGACCAATTAGAAAATTTGACCAAAATAAATATCAAATAAGTTAATTCCCTCACAAAAAAACATGTTTGTAGAGATTTTAAAAAAGAAACCAATCCTAAAGATTGGATCTGGTCTGGCATGGGACAGTAAATCGACAAATATAATTCTTTTTAAAACATAGGGAACCACACCCATTTGGATGTATGAAATAAAATCACGAGTCTTATTAGTTCTTGTTGCCAATATCCCAATACAGTATTAGATTCAACTTACCTTGAATAATCATATATTGAGCCATATTTTCCTTTTTCTACAAAAAATGTCTCTTGCTATGATAACCAATGGTTATTCCCTTGTGTAATGCATTTTTAGAACCTTTTTTAATTAGTATCCATGATATTCGAGTTCATTTTTCTTGATTAATAATGCTCTATGTCGACTAAAAATGTTCATCAAATATTTGCAGTCAACATTCCTTCAATTGTTATCTCCTTGAACTAGGTTGTATATGATGTATGGTAGGATTCAAACATTTCCAATATCTAAAATTGAGGTAAGTGTTCACATCCTACATGAAAATTAAAGAGTAAGTTTTCATGTACCACTTTTCATCTCATAACATCCTTGAGCATGTAGTTGTACATAAACCAGTGATACTTATGTAAGTGAATGTGTAGTCTATTGTATGGTTTATTTTTTGTGTACTTATTTGAGTGTTGCAATATTATTCTGAATAAGCATTCCCAAATATTTGTTGACGTTCTCCTTGAATATTTTTGTTTAGAGTTTGATGACTTGGATATAACATATCTTCCATTCAAAAATTCAAAATTCCAAAAGCAACAAAAAAATTATGATGGAAGAACCCAACAAGATTAAGATGAAGGAAACTAGAGCAACAAACTTCATGAGAAAATACAAATAAGACCATATCAAGGGAGAAAAAATGAAAACCAATAATTTAGTCCAAGTCCATATATTGCATCTAATATATTAAAGAGTAAAGAAATAGAGTGGGAAATCAGATCAAGACAGTTAAATATGAGTAAATAGCTTCAAAGGACACATTCAAGCTTTTATAAGGATGAAAACATATTATTCAAGATACCCAAGTCATTGAAGGAAGCGATATGATCTATAAATACTATGTAGGTTTTACCACATATGGATAATGCATAGTGATAAGAAGAAGCACATTATCAATTTGAGATCACAGGACCAAGGAAAGGATAGCTATCCTATCATTGAACATGATTGAGATAATTGCATGACCTCAAAAATCAGGCTTAGGAGCTTGTGGTGTTGAAACATAAATCGAAATGTTTGTGTGCATGTACTTTGTAAGCCTTGATATTTCCAATATACTCAAAAAATTCAAAGGTAAACTAAAACTTGAAGTTTTGTTCCTTGAGGTACATGCTAGAGGAGAAGTACACTATTTTTTCCTCATAATTAAAAACAAATTTTCACGACTAGAAAAGGGATAAATGTAGCAAGATTCAAAACACATCCTTTTCATAGAGAAAAAAACACCTCAATGATTCTACTCAATGGATATCGTTACAAAAGTGTTAAGGTATGGTGACCATGATATTCTTAATATTTTGAATTTTTTCTTAACCCATTGATGGTTTACCTTCTACATTCCTTAAATGCACTCATCATGAGGGGTTTAAGTCTATACAAATACATACCTATAGAGAAGGTTTGTAATGGATTTTAGCTCACCAGTATTTGTTTTGGGAACCAAGAGAATTTACCCAAAATACCATCACAACAATTCATTAGTCCAAATTATTTTGTGAGAAATATATCCTTCGAGATATTGGTCAATGGGGATTTCACAACCATTGTGGATTATGAACAACAATGCCATGGACAAATAATATGATTCCTTCCCAAGGAATTAGTGACAATTATTCAATTCAATCATCAACTCTAATCCATCCATTGGAAATATTTTCAATCAAGGATTCCTCCAACTAGGTTTCCACCTTCCCCAAACTTCAAAGTATTCTATAGAAATTTTTTTTTAGCAACTTAGGATCATAATCTCTCGAATTGTCAAGGTTAGAGTGAATCCTACTAGAGTAGATGAATATTTTAGTTGAAATTATCAAAGGATTATGCACATGGTTTTTTCATGAAGATGAATGAAAACCAAAGTTAATACAAGATCAATCAAATATCCAAAAGAAAGGCATAAAGTGAAAAGAAGAAGGATTTCGTGCAAAAGAAACTAACACTAAATCAATCCATCATGAGTTGCAAAATAAAATAATAATAATTTGTGTATTTTATTCAAGAGATCATGATAATAAAAAAATATGTGTTACCCAAGAAAAAAATGGAAATAAAAGAACTATGCTACTATTATTCCTACTATATCCTACACTGGCTAAAAACGTGCTAAATGAAAGAATAGTGCCAATGCATCCAATCAAGTAAATCCAAACTTGAAACCACATGATTATCAAAATTCAATAGTATAAATTGGAGTAGTGATAGATCAAATATAGAAAGAACTGAATCAAGTGAATTATATCTACACAACATGTTAAATTTGGAATCTTTATTTTTCATGCAAAATGTAAAGATGTAGGATTCCTCCAACCAAGATTCCTTTCCATCATAAAATTTATAGTTATCACCATAGGAATTTTGGAAGAAATTCAAAACTGAGTGATATACCTGACGATATGTATAAATGAAGTTCTTATGTAGTGTACCTTGTGTGATATTTTTGGTAAGGGTGGAATCATTCATTCTAGAGGAAAATTCAAGATAATTAGAACCTAACATAACCATTGGAAAAAACTGAATTTCCTCATTATTCAAGAAAGTCTCCCTGAGACCATATTTTACATAATCCACATGCTGATAGGAGAAATGATATATTCCAGTCTAAGGAAAACGCTGAAAAAAATATGACTCCAAGACTTCTCCTATAATAAAATAAAAAACATGCGAGGCTTGTTGGATTTTTGAGATGTAATCCAAGGAATATTTATGCATATTCCCCTTAGGATTAACATGTGATTCTGGAGTAGATTAAGGTGACAATGTTTCTTGGATCAGTTCATTGTTTCTTATGTCTTGGATGGTGATGGGATTTTCATTTGACGCAACTTCTTAATGTAGATAAAAAAACTCATTATGCTCTGCACACCTTAAATTTTCTATCATTAACATATGTGCATCGAGGTTATAAATTTCAGATTGTGCAGAATCACTGGATGATACATTGATGCTCATATTAGATTCCAGAACAAAAAAAATACTCATTGAAAATAGGGTTGTCGTGATCAAATTTGGATTCAACATGTTCTGGAATTCTAAATAGAAAAGTATTTAGAAACTTGTGCATATTGGATGGACTATAATTAAGGATGCTTCTTTGATCAATCAAAGATGGAAAATATTATTATTATTGTTTTTCATTCAATTTTTTTATCATTGAAAGAGTAATGTAAATATTGAAATGCATGACAAACAGGTAGGTCCACATGTGAGATATTATCATAAAAAAAATTCATATAAATATAATGAATATCTAGAGATTCTAAAACTGGCGGGACTTCCTCAACGAGAGATTCATTATAGACCAAAGTATATTCATGATTCGTAAAGGGGGGATGATATATGGTTTACACTTTGGGTATAATGGGTTTAATATTTATGTTCATGATTCCCCCATGTTAATGATAGAATGCTAAGTGTATATCTTGTAGCCCCTATCCTTCATTTCCATATATGAATCATCTGAAAGAGAGATAATAAAATAGTACCCTTCTAAAATGGAGACGATATATGAAACAAAATCAAATATTTATTGGTATGATGGTTTGTCATTTTTTGAGCCTATGGACTTCTATGAGTTCATTAAAGAGTTCACCATCGGAATAATCTACATGAGTAGTGATAAATAATCCCATAAATTGTTTCCATCTATGTATAGAGTTTAGTGCTAATGTCCTAAACCATCATTTAATTCATCCTTTGAATGTGAGGATAAACAGTCTACAAATTTCATTTTCCCAAGCAATCTTAATATTTTTTTGTGTGATGCTTAACTGATTGAGATGCCTGAATGTTGAGACATTCCCTTCACCATCAAATTTAGAACTTAAAAATATATCAACTGCCTCAAGTGAAATCACCCAAATGGTTCTCTCAATAATCAAAGGGTCATCCCATACAAAGATACAAGGAGGAGTTATAGGTTGGTTAAAAAATTTAAGTGAAATGACTCCACATTTGAAGGATTGTAATATGTCCCTCCTTTTAGTACCAATTTTGGTGACGTGGAAAAAATTCCCTTTATCAACAATAGTGCTTACGCCTGGTAAGAAATCCCAGTTAGGCCTCTCATCATTTGGAATAGGGAACCCTTACAAATTATGGTTCAAAGTCCATTTATGGTTTGGGGTTTACCAATTGTGGCTCAATCGACATCTGATGATTTCTAAGACAAGGAATGAAGTGTAGCTAATCTAAGATGGATGCATTAGGGTGAAACGAAAGTAACCAGAAAGAAAACATAAAAAAAATCATGCTCTTGTTAATGGCCTAAGAAATAGTTTACATAGAGAAAATACAATAATCTCAATAAATAACTGCAAACACAGAATATCATAGCATTTAAACAGTCATTTACAGTTATATGGCCATGAATTTAGAGAAATATTACCCAAAGAATAAACATAATAATGTAACTATTATACATAAGAATAGTATACAATATGAATTAGATCTGTATGAAACCTGAGTGTTCAGCCAAAATGCACAAGAATAGTCCACAATATGTCCAACACAAGAATCAAAGCTCTTCAGAAAATAACTTGGCCAAAAAGGTTTCTCCGCATTAACAATTTCAGTAGTAGAATATGAAATATCCAAGAGAAAATCCATTTACTTGCATAAAATCCTTGTATTTATTGAATTTGAACATCACTCTTTTCCTTTTGCCTTCCCTTCATGACCTTTCATTTAAAAACTTGTTTCCTTATCCCCTTCGTAATGATAAGAGAACAATGAAAATATAAATGCTTATGATTTAATGAATAAGATGCAGTTAAATTTCAATTTTTTCTTTTAGTGCTTGTGAGCCATCATATATTCTATCCATAGTGCACCTCACCCACCATGAAGACTAGTCTTGATGTTGGAAAACCCTTCTCCCTCTACATTGTATATTGGACCATCATGGGATTAAAAATTATTCTTCTACTAATCAAGTTTGACTCCCTTTTGCTCCTCCCATTCTTATGAAACAATTGTTGTTGTTTTCTTTGTTTATCTATCATATCCGGGGGTTGATCTTGTTTGTGAGGGTGTTGTTGCATACTTGTATATTTCCTTGATGTGTGATAGTTGTGCATTCATGGTTTGATTCCCTGACACACTCCCTATCTTGATTGTTTAGTACAACCTTCTTTAGCATTGGTACCTGACACCATTCAACATGCAATAGATGAGTGACATTAAAATAACCTATAAATAAACTATTAAAACCATGAAATTGAACCTATAGAATTGAAAAATTAATTAATTGATAGTTAGTGTATGCTTCCATAGGTTCGATTCTTGGTTCCTCTACTTTTTCTTGAGATATTATGTTCTCCAAGGTTGTTAACGATGTGCCATATATTAATATTAAATAATGTGAATGATTGGAGAGGAATTTCACAAATCATATAGTTGTGAATTTGTATATCTCAGAATTACCTTTCCAATGGTATAAAGAACGTGCAAAACTGGCATTCAATTCAAAATTTATGGTCACAATACAAAAGGCGGTTTGGTAGGGTCATGTCCCTGTATAGAAAATAAAAGAACAGATTGTTGTATCATAAAGAGAGGGACAAACTGCTTTGGGATGTATCTGTGAAGAAGAAAAAAAATTCTCTGATGCTAGTGATTTGATGGTTGAGTTAAGTCTGAGAACGTTGGATGAACTATAGTCACGTCTCATTGTAAGAACTCACAAGTGGTTGTGATATCGATACTTAGGTCATGCTTTCATGTCGTCAGTGTATTGTGTGCATACTCGGAGCGAGTCATTATGCATTGGGTCTACTTCAAGTGATATCATATGATTCCACTTTGGTTTGAAAGCTGATTTTTTCATAAAATAAGCTCAAAAGACTCATAAGGGGTGATTTATTATAACGATTATTAAAATATTTAAAAATGATTGAAAAATGGGGAGACGTTATGAGCCCCCTCCTCCCCATTATGGTGAAGGACATTTTCTTTAATGGGTTAGCACATTGGTAAAATATATTTTTAAATGTAAAAGGGGCTGGGGCATGAGGGTGTTGGTCACGCCCCCTCCCTCTTCAACATTTTTGCAACATTGTAATATGAGAGGGGGGTTTGGACCTTAACCCTTACACATCACCATTCAAACAAACATAAAAAACTATGGTCATGGATGTGTTAACACGTGGTAGAGTATAACCTTCCTTTATTGGCGTTGATTTCACAGTGTTTACTAGGTATATCAGTCATGTTCCTATCTTGGTTGATGGGTGGACCGGTCCTCATATCACCAACTCCTATCGATGAATTTCATGGAAATGTCTCTAGGTGCATCGATAAATTTCATAGAAATGTATCTAAGTGGATCGATGAAGTTCATGGAAAGGTATCTGGGTCTAACATATATAATCTATTAGAAACATTTGTGTGAGTCATACAAAGTCATTTAAGTGTTTTTTAAAGGGTGGGGGGGTGGGGGTACATGTTTTGATTGGATGTCGGATAGTTTAGTTGAAGGGAGGTGCATGGGTTGTCCCACCTCCCCTCTCCACGTAAAACCCATTGAATTTGGGTTGCGTCCCTTTGCTTCTATGTACATTATAACCTCCTTTTAATTAACGCCCTTTTGAATGAAAATTGATAACCCCTTTTAAAATCAAAACTGAAATCCATTTTTATTTAAAAAAACATTTATTAAACTTAACTAACTATCCCTCCCCCATTTTTTCAAATAAATTTAAAAAAAGGTATTTATGGTGAAACGAGCAACAAAGGATACTAATTGATTACCTTGATGAAGGGGATTTGAACAATACATAACATGATTTCAAACTCTCATAAGTTGTCCAAATAACGTTTTATTGGGGTACCAATTTTCATGACATGAAGAAAACATGAATATCCTTATAATGAAATAACTTACCATGCCATTCAAAAATTTCATTGATGTCATGGTTGATAAGGATGGCTTGGGCTAGAAATACATGACGATCATTTTGAAAATTATGGGACTCATATTTTGATTCCATCAGTTACATTGGAATGATAATCATGAAAATCATACAGTTGATCTAGTTTTGGGATAAAAAATACACTTGGACAAATGCCCAAAAAATTGGAGCAAAGGCATTTTCTAATGAAAGTTTGGTTCCCATTCTTGTTGTTTCACCCATATTTAGTTTTGTGAGTTCCTATGTTATGTTTGTTATACAGTGATGCGGGAGCATCGCTCCACCTCAGCGATGCACCAACATTCTAGCACATCAAAGTGCATTCAAGGAGGGAAAATGTGTCAGCCCTCTCGTTTTTCCCTCATTTCAAATTTCGATTTGTGTCAAATGAAATTAAATGTTGTATGGATGGAAGATCCAAATAGATGCCTTTGTGCAGGCAGGAGATGATGTCGCCTTTAATGAATGACACAATGAGGAGATCTAGATCTGATTCGGACTAGATGGCCATAGAATGTAATTCCATGTAATTAATGAGAGTAGGTAGATGGAGGGAAAGGCTCGAGGAGCCCCTCTTTTGTAAAAATATATTTGTATCTAAATTCATTAGAACAGATGGGAAGTTAGGAGTAGAGGAGAGGAGAGAGAGTTGAGACTCTTTTGCAGTCCAGCCTTTGTAAACATCTATATAGACATTCATAGATTAATATAAAAAAACATTTTTCCTTCATATTATTCTGTGTATGTTTATGTGTTTATGAATGAATGTCATCTGTGTCTTTATATGAATGTATGTTGTATATGTGTATGAATAGTTTCCATTTGCAGGGTGGAGATAGATCCTACTATCTTTGAGAGTTTGTTAGATTTGCTTTTGGGATATTTAGGCTAAGCACAAGGAGTGCACAACAGAGTATTGAAACTTTGTAGCCAGCACAAGGAGTGCGCATCTGAACTCTTTCAAGTTAGAGAAGAATGTTCTAGGAGGGCACACCAAAATAGTTTGCAAACTCAGGAGGAGCCTCAAGGTTACTGTGTACCTTGGAGGAAGGATTATGCAGAAGAGGCACAGAGAGATAGAAATAGAATTGTTGAGGATTATGTAGAGCTTTTCCAAGAGGGCATTGAGCATGTTTAAGTATGCTTGGGTGAACTCCATTTCAAGTTTTGAGAAGAGGAGTTTCAAGGAGAAGACACTCACAGAGTTATTGAATACTCTGGAAAGATCAACAAGGAGTTCTTCAGCATAAGTTGCCAAGAGGGTACATATATCCCTTTGAGGAAGAGAGGGGACATAAACCTTCGAGGTCCGAACAGTTGAAGATCAAGGTGGAACAGAGTTGTTGAAAACTCTGGGGGAAGACCTATGGAAGGAGTGCACCAGGGAAACACTCAGACGAAGTGTTGAAAGACAGCCATCTAAAGGCCAGTCAAGTGCAAGGAGTGCGCCAAAGGTAAAGTAGTTTCACTTTACAAGTTCAGGAGGTCAAACATAGAGTGTGCCAGGAGGGCACCATAATTCTTCTAAGGAAGTAGAGAGTGAGTCCCTTGGAGGGTCGAGTGATTTTTCGACTCAGGAGAGATAGTGAAAATTTGCACGCTGAGTGCAAGTTTGCGTCAGGACCGAGGTTAAATTTCATTGCCGAAGCTCAGAAGGGAAAACAATGTCGAGACCCAATACATCAGGGTTCGTAGGAGGTAGTTCAAAGGTGAAGCCTTTGAAATGTTTGAAATATTCAAAGTCAGAGAACAAAATGCAAACTCAGGGGGAGGAGTGACAACAACCATGGAATTGAGTTGTGAGAGGAGATATGGACCGTTGAATCCACATCCATACATCTATTGGAGTGCACTGAGGAGAGGAATAGATTCCATCCATTGGATCTAGGCACAAAGGACCAACAGTCGTTGGATCCAGAGCATATTTTCAACTTCAGGAAAGAGCCACTTCATAGGATTTGAAGTGTCGAGCCTCGAAAAGTCCTGAATCCCAAAGTAGTGAAGAAGATCTTCGTCATCCATCAATTGGAGACACATGGTCGGAGATCATGCATTTCAGAGGAGCAAGTGAAGAAGGGTAGAGAATTCCTGAAGAGCGGAATTGATCCTAGTCGTTGGTGTTGGGAAGGATATGTTGCAGAGATCCACAGACCTTGAAGAAAGAACCCTTTGGAGAAAAGGAAAGGAGGAGAATACCCGAATAGCTAGAGTCGAACTAGTTGAGGGTCATTGATCAGAAGAAGTGGGGGTGACCATTGATCCTCGTGCTGATTATATTCATGGTTCGGGGTTTAGAGAAGTCAGCAATGTCTACAGTTGAAACAACTGAAGCCTGCAGTCTGGATTGCCCAGGAGATTAAGCCCTGGGTCATATCCTGAGATCACATGAAAGGAAGGGGCTTAGCAAGCAAATCTAGCGCCCATTGGAGTTTAGATTTGAATAGTGGTAGAGAAAGGGCCCGCGGTTCTCATAGGACCTGTGCCTAAGGAGAAAAGGGGGGGGCATGTTTAACTTGTTTTGGGTTCCCATAAGGAATCCGATGAGCCAATTTGGCTCAGTGATTCGAACGATCCTTGATCGAGAGGTCGAGAAACCCTTTGGAGGGAATGGGGTTTCTTTCAGAAGTGGTATCGGAGCGAGCACATAATTGATTTCTATAGGTAGATGGAGAATATGGGTACTAAAGGCCATGAGTGTGGTCGGAGAGAAGGCCACCAATAGAAAATCAAACAAGATCTTGATTTGGAGCTCATTGAGATGAGAACAATAATGGAGCAGGTGACATTGAAGATGCAACATGAAGACAAGGTACATTGGACATATGAATGGCCTTTGAAGAGGAAAGCAAAGTGGCCTATCCAAAAGTTGTTGGATAGAACAAAGAAACAGGTAGTAAAGAGGTGACTGAGGCATGTTGAAAACCTCAGTGACACAAAGGAGGATATGGTTTACATCTGTGAACCAGAAGTTGGGAGAACCTTCAATTTTGAGAAAGAGAGATCATTAGAGGATCTCCTAAACTGCCAGGTGGGCAAAGATGGACTTTCAAGTTTCTTGTTGGGAAATGGAGAGAGGTCAGTTGAATATCTCATATACTGGCAGAGGGGAAATGAGATGGGATCATTGGAGGATCTCATAGACTTCCAGTAGGGCAGAAAAGAAATCCCTAATTTCTAGGTGGGCAAGGGAGAAGAGATGAACTCAACTGAGAGTTCAGATCAGAAAGGAGTGATGATGAAGGTGGATCAAAAGAGTGTTCTAATCATTGGGGGAATTCAGGTATTCCTGCCACATAGCCCAGTTGAGGCCAGAGCATGTGTTGCATATGAAACAATAGAA
>JZKD02S0705619.1:0-15169 GCA_000966675.3 Picea glauca | reverse complement strand
ATTGGTTTGTACTGTTGTGATTGGACGGCACAAGAGCATCGAAGCGGAGCAAGGAACAATAGAGATTTAAGGAGAGCATTCATAAGGTATGTCCACTATCCATTTCTCTTAGTTCGTTCAATAATCTAGATCTAGGGAAAGAGTAGTATTTTGTCTCGTTTTGTTCTAGATTCAGGTGGATCTAGGGAGATTGGTCTGTGTCCGCACTCACGAATTTATCCCTTAACAGTCACCAGGCGGATACAGTCGACAGTCGGGTGGACCACAATGAGAAGGGTATCAAGCCTGAAACCTATCAAGGGTATCGAAATAAAGTGTTCTATAAGACGACTGAGGACCTCGAACGGATTTGAGACCCACGAAGCTCCGTATAAAGTGAAATCAACAGAATCCCAAGATAATCCCTCTATATGTGTTCCCCACTATGCTTGGTCTGGATTTGGAGGGGTTATCTCTGCTACCTTTCCACACGCAACCTCTTGTTTATCCCCTATGTTAGAGGGGGGTCCCGGATAACTTTCACAGTACTAGACTTTCAAGAACTCCCTAGAACAGACCCTTATGTTTTTTTTTGTAGCTTTAAAGAGTTTCCTCTCCAATCCTAAATCAAGGCTCTAGCCTAGACTAAATTGGTGGACCATACAAACACAAAGTCTTATAACTTTTTATTAAGCATTAATTTTAGTGGTTGTCTTAAGTCAAAGGGAACGGAACTAAAACTAGTGATGTTCTTTAGAAGATGAAAGAGAAGAGAATAAGATGAAACTGAAAACAAACTACTTCTTCTTCATAAATAAATGTTTACCAAATTAAAACTCTTTCACCAAAATTTTCGTAACTATTTTTCTCAGATCTTTGAAAATAAAAACCTAAAACAAAATTTCTCTCGACTACGAGCTACTTAATGTCCTAAGTATTCAAATAAATAACTTAAGAAAACTTTATTTTTCCTTGATAAATAAAGCAACTAACCTAAACTACTTTTACCAAACAAAGAAATGATTTTTTTTTTTTTATTATTTTATGCTTCAAAACAAGAAATTTGAAAATGAATTCTTTTATTTTCTTCTAAAGAAAAAAAGGGAAAAATGAAGACAAGACAAGACCAAGAAATGACTTTTGGCCTACTGTGGATCACAGAGAGTCACTGACAATACCAAACAGGCATATCAAAATAGACTCACAAGCTCGTCTAAAAACCCTAATAAAGAAAACACAAGAAACCTTTGATGAGAAAAAGATATCCTGAGGTCAGACCTAGGCTATAGAATGCTATAACAGAGACCAGGACTAGATCAAGAAAACCCATGAGAAATATGACTTTTGACAGGTAAGAGGATGAATGCCTCTTCTCTTTAAAAAAAATTCTCAATGCAGGCATGCTACTGACACTTCAGCAGCTTGTGTATGTATATGGGATGCCTAAAAGTAGGGCATGTATGTACGTGTGTAGACCCACTACAGACCACGTACACCTCTGTAAATTTCTAAAAAAAATAAAAACAACAGTCCAACTGTCAAGCCAGGGAATACTGGTATGGAAGAACAAAATCCATTAAAGACTCAGACACTTACAAAAAATCAAAAAAGGAAACTAAACCAATTAAAATGCCCAAAAATAATATCCCCTAAAAACCTTAGAGGTTTCCCTAGTACGGTCACCAATTTTGATGTAGCAGGAAAACCCCCTACGGACTACACCAGAATTCTAAAGTGAAGGAAGAGCTAACCGTTTAAAGTCTCCTACTTTTAACAACTATCCTAACATTACCCCACAATCATTCATAAAAAACAAAGTATAGGGATCCGTTAGGCTTACCTTAAACTCCGCATCTGGTGTCAATCCCTTTGCGCTCATTTGTTTCTCGACTACAAATCTCCTCCCAAGGCCAACCTACATTCACCAAAATACAAACAATAAACTACAAGAATGCATTCTAGATATGGATTAGTGGGTTAGATATCATAACAAAAACACAAATAAATCATGAATATTGAAGACATCATCTGGCAAGATAGAAAAAGTATTTCTTTATATTAATCTCACAAATTCGGTTACAATATGAGACCAAAAACTTCTCCTCAAACTCGATCATGGGATCCTCTTCACCATGCACCAAATGCTTCCACGTATTCTTCTCCTCTTCAATTCTCTCTAGGGAAATGGCAAGGGTTTGCAATGGAGGAAAAAGGGATGGAAAAGGGAATTTTGGCTCAAAGTCACAATGTGGTTGAAAACTATTGGGGCAAAGGGGGGATATTGAAATGGGCAAAGTTTCTTTTCTCTTGTGCTTCATTTTGGGATGGGACCCCAACACCTTATTTTATAGGCCAAAAGGATAGGTATTTGGTTGGGTGACCGGTTATAGGCGATCAAATGATTAGTAATAAACCAAAATCCTCTATCCCTTTGGAATTTTTTATTTTTCATGTTTTTTGTGAGTGTACACGGGTTCTAATGGTGCAGCAAGCACGTGTACATGGGCAGTAGTGGTGCACAACATGTACATCTTCAAAAAAAATGGTTTTTTAGAAGATCGTTTCAATGATGGCTTGGCAAAGATAGAAAGTAAGATGGCTTGGCAAAGATAGCAAGTAAGATGGCATGATGCTAGGTATGTATGTCTGGTGTAATTTAGGGTAAAAAGAAGGAAAAAGAAATACAAAAATAGGGAAATATCATGTAAAAATATGGAAAAAGAAATACAAAAATAGAAAAGAAAGAAAATACAAAAATAATGGGAAATATCGTGCATAGAGATAGTGGAATCGGCGCAACAAGAAGAAAAAGTGATCGCGCATAGCATATGGTTGAAAGAAACAAAAAATAATGCGCACTAAGGAAAATTCATAACAGAAATATATGATGCACCAAAAAAGTGGAACACACTGGAAAAGGGGCCAACGATCAAGTAAAAACCGGTCGTTAGGAAAAAAAGGTACAAATTAGGCATTTATGAAACTAATGAAGCATACTAAAAAATATTCAATGCATTAATAACAACCAAGGAAGTTTCTCTGAGAATATTCAGGGAACTCATGGAGCCCTCTATATAAAGGGGAAACATGGGCCAAACAAGACTTATTATGAATTTTCAGAATCACGAAGCTAGGGAGCACGAAGATGAGAGGAGAATAGGTGAGTGCAGAGATCGAAGCAGTTGAAACCTATTTAGGAAATAAAGAACTACCCACGATGGAACCAACAAAGGTTTGCACACCAAGCCAAATCGCATGGAAAACACGCAGCAGTCTCAAGTCACTGCAAGAAACCACAAAGGTGGAGAAGGAAATGACATAGAGAGAGGGAATCATCTATGTTGATGAAATTCCCTCGCCGTAGATCGAACCAGTGAGCACCACACTGGTCGAGGAAGAAGAAAAATCCCCGATGATGGTCAGGATGGAGATTGACCCACACGACAATGTGAAAGGCCATGAACTAGCTGACACAAGAAACCCACAACAACCTGTGAGGGCCGAAGTAGCCCACAGAGCGAATGGTGGAACTAGCGAGCGGACAGAGTCTGTTGGACCGAGACCACAACCTATGACAGATCCCATGTAATAGAAAGAAGTACAAATTTAAGACATCACAAGGCAGATAGAGTCAACCATGAAATATAGAGAACCAAAGGCTGGGACCTCTAGTGCGCCAATAAGAAGAAAGGGAAAACAACCCATCGTGTAGTCCCCACACAAGCAACCCGATGCCTTAATTGTATTACCGCTCATTCTAGAGGGGGTGTAGGCCATGCCAACGCTACTGGGTTGCATGGAAAGGCTGAGATACGTAGACCATGATGTGTCTAACATAGGAAAATTCCCAAAATTTGCACAGCAGGTGTACATGGAAAGCCTAGGAACAAAGCCATTTGGAGACCCAATCCTCCAGCTAAAGTAATGGGCGACAGGCTTGGAAAACACAAGGATCTTGGACTTGGTCTAGATTCCCCACTTTGACAGGGAGAAAGAGGTGAATAATGTTGTCAAGAAGTTGATGGCAATCCTTCATGGAGGCTTCTTATGGATGGAAGAACTTGTCTCCATCAATGTAGAGTTGATTGTGTTCATCACATGTATTTCATCAATGGGTGAGAGTCCCACGTAGTACCTGGATGAAAAAACCAAATAAAAGGATCTTTCCGAAAAGAAGAAGAAAACATACGGGATGGAGAGAGGCTCACGCAAAATCATCATCAAGAGAATCAATGACGCAACCACCAGGATGGCCACAAAACTAATGGCGTGAAAATTTCTACACAAATGCCGCAAGGAAGAGGTCCCTGTAGGGATTATCACAGTTGTAGCTTAGTGCACAAACAAAACCATGCTTGGCTAGACCCCATATTTATTGAAACTATTCTTAGACGACTTCAAGAATGTGCAGGACTTGGGAACAAAGTTCTACTATTCTTGGTTGTTGATCCTAATAGCTTTAATTAGGTGGAAGGAGCCTCCCTACTCCTACTTCTTCAATAGAATAGGTCGTTATCGTGCATTTCAGTATACATCAATGGGAAGAACTTCGGACCCCAAACAAAGGAGTGGCAATGCTAACACCTTTTCTTGGTATTTCAGCAAAATCCAGGACATCATAGCCAACACTTGGAGGATAACTCCAGAAGTGTTCACGTAGTATCAATGAGTATCCAACTTCAGGGCTATGCAACACAACATGTGGATCCAGTGAAAGAATGGTTGAAACTTTTATTCTACATCAATGCAGAGGAGGTTGAAATGACAATGTGAGACTGGCAGGACAACTGGAAGATTCCAATCATTACCAAGGAAATGCCAAAGGGTAAGGAGGTATAAGCAGGGTCATCCAAGACACTTGTGGGAGATAGCGTGGTGCCCAAAAATACAACACAGTAGGGGAAGCCCAGTCAAAATCTAGTGCAACATAAGAAGGGAAGTGCTCCAAAGAAGGATGTGCAGTTAGGGAATAAGGACACTACCCTGGACCAGGAAGAACAAGGAGTGGGGGACACAATGATGCAAGAAACCCCTTCAGCAGCTACTCCACAATAAATAGAACCACCTAAGCGCCCAATTATACATACAAGGGGGTCGTGCAAGAAGGCCAAGGCCCATAAATAGATCCCAGAGTATACAATCACCGAGGAAAATATCGAAATTTTTGCAGAGAGAGTAAAGGATCGTGTAGCAAAGGAGTTTGAAGAGGCCGAAAACAAAAGAGTAAAGATACACAATGATTTGACTGAAATAAAGAAGGTCCTATAACATATACAAGTAGTGCATAGGCAAGAAAGGGGAACAAAGATGATCCCCCGAGCAATAGAATTTGAGGACATGAGTGCACATAATGAAGAAGACATTATCCAGACCATAGCGCAAGAAAGTCCAAGCTTCCAAATAACAATGGAGATGTTGCAAATGGACGAAGCCACATCTCAGAAACCACTTAAATATTTTTCACAGGTACAGTTGGTATTAGCTCAAATACCAGCAAAGGTACTGTATAAACTACAAGTCAGTGTCTTGCAGGAAGTGCAATCGCAAGCTAGAACAGACACGATAGAATTGCAAATAGCCAAATATGGAAAGGATGCCCTAGAACTGGTGGTGAAGCAGGTGAAGCTGGAGAAAAAAGAAGAGAAACAACACACAAATAGTTTAGAGAAGAAACTAAAGGAAGTCTTCACAATAATTCCAGACAGTGGGCAGGAAGCCATGAGCATTGTAGAAGAACATATCCAAATCATCATGCAGATGCTCGAGGACTACAAGAAGGAGATTTAAGATCTTAAAGAAAAGTTAACCCCAACTAATCCTCCTAAAGTTATGGCTGAAAGGGAACAACAAGCATCCCTGTAAGTGGAAATGATGGAGAAAGAAGCTAAAAAGGTCACACAATTCTTTGAAAGGACCACAAAACCATGGACAATGTTGGAAGAAGATGATAGGGTCCAAAAATTGGACCAATGAGAGGAGGTAGTCAACACTGCAATATAGGAGCTAAAGCAACGGAAGAAATCCATGAGCATCACAAAGAGGGTAAAGGGCGTGCAAGAGATGAAGACCCTGCAGGAAGAACTGAAGACCCAGTTAGAACCTCTCCAAGAGAAAGTAGCGCAAATAATTGTGAAACTGGAGAAGGAAAATAAAAGAATGGATCAGGACCATGCTAAAAGTGTAGAGTCTCTCAAGGATCATATCACAACGCAGAGGGTAAAATATATAATAGGGAAAGCTAGAGAAAAAGGAGAAGAGATAGAAGGGAAATTCTACATCTTGGCAGAGGCTATTTAGGGAGCGTGCACTACTTGAGTGGCTCATTACGAGCCACATGTCAATGTTGGGGGCTTGTTGGGGGAAGGAATATTTTTAGGAAAGACTTATTTTTGGAAGGATAGACCTAATTTTGGAGCACGCACAATAGTTGGCAAGAAATCAGCACGCAGAAAAAGAAGGAAAAGCAACATGCAAGAGAAAAAGCCACATGCGAGGAGGCAGACAAACCTAACCATATTATGGTTAGGGTTTTTTATAAGGATTGTAACGACTATAATCCTATAAAATAATATAAATAAGAACTGCGTAGGTCTAGGTTTTGGTTGGTGGGTTGGTTGTTTGGTTGAGGGGTTCAGTTGTTCAGTAGTTGTAAGTTCGTTGTTGAAGGTGTTCGGTTATTATTGTAATAAGTTTGTAGAAGAGTCAAGGAAGCTATATCTTGAGGGTTAGGTCACAGGGTGAGGAGCTTGGTGTGATCTATTTCACCTCACATAGGTTCTTTAACCTCATCATGATTGTATGATTGAATATGTAATGCACATAGCTCCATATTTTGTAGAAAACTAAATAAAGAGAAAAGAAATCAAATCTTTGTGGACATAGCACAAAAGGGGGTGAACCACAGTAAAACCTATGTTA
Organism: Picea glauca; assembly: GCA_000966675.3. NCBI lineage: Eukaryota > Viridiplantae > Streptophyta > Pinopsida > Pinales > Pinaceae > Picea > Picea glauca. The sequence goes on along the minus strand of JZKD02S0705619.1, from coordinate 8,272 downwards.
TGTGTGATGGTTCTTGAATGATTTATCTTCTCTCAATGGTTATCTTATGAATGAATTATTTACTAGATGTATTAAAAAACATGCATGAGGCTAAAGGTAAATGAATCCTAGGAATACTTGAATGAATAATAAGTTTAATGCATAAAGAGAAGCAATAATATACTTCCAAATCCCCACCCATTCCTAGACTGCAAGCACATGAGTATTTCAGTTTCCCATAGAGCTATCTCGAGTGAGACTGCGATGTGTGCTCCGCACGCAACATTTCCCTTTGGTTTACCAAGAGGGCCGATAGTTTTAGATGGTTTTGTTGGAAACCTATTGAGATCTGAACCTAGGTCAGACCAAGAGTATAAAGAAATATCTAAGCCAACAGGGGATACGCTCTAATGCTTCCTTCCTTCTCCTATTGTGTCACTATTGTAAATCCTTCAATCTTATCCCAAGTTGTTCTTAAGGGGGGATTTTATGATATTGAGACACTTAGGATTTAGTTAATATCTACTTGTTCTAATGTGTTGTTAGGTAAAAGTGTGTTTCTTAGTGTGTTTCTTTAGTATGCATTAGTATGCATTTGTAATAACATAGTTACCAACATAACGATAACTCTACAGAGTTCTCATTTTTGGGGGGGTCAAGTTTTTTACCCTGTTTTTAAAAGTGGTGCTACAAGTAGCACGCCCCCTCCCATTTTAGATGGTTTTTCGATATTTTAAATTTTTCGATCCACAATGTTTCCACAATATTTTTTCAAATGCTTGTTTTTCATGTATTTTCAAAATTTTCAAATTTTTTATTTTTTATTCAACGATGTTTTTAGTTATTTTTCCATGCTCCTTTCAATCTTATAAATATTTTTTTCCATGCTCCTTTCAATCTTATAAATATTTTTTTCCATTTACTTTTTTGAAATTAGGATTTTTCATGTAATTGTGTCTCCTTAATTAATTGATTGCTCCATACTTTTAAAATGTAGTAAAAAACATCATTTTTAATNTAGACTAAATTGGTGGACCATACAAACACAAAGTCTTATAACTTTTTATTAAGCATTAATTTTAGTGGTTGTCTTAAGTCAAAGGGAACGGAACTAAAACTAGTGATGTTCTTTAAGAGATGAAAGAGAAGAGAATAAGATGAAACGGAAAACAAACTACTTCTTCTTCATAAATAAATGTTTACCAAATTAAAACTCTTTCACCAAACTTTTCGTAACTATTTTTCTCAGATATTTGAAAATAAAAACCTAAAACAAAATTTCTCTCGACTACGAGCTACTTAATGTTCTAAGTATTCAAATAAAGAACTTAAGAAAACTTTATTTTTCCTTGATAAATAAAGCAACTAACCTAAACTACTTTTACCAAACAAAGAAATGAAAAACTTTTTTTTTATTATTTTATGCTTCAAAACAAGAAATTTGAAAATGAATTCTTTTATTTTCTTCTAAAGAAAAAAAGGGAAAAATGAAGACAAGACAAGACCAAGAAATGACTTTTGGCCTACTGTGGATCACAGAGAGTCACTGACAATACCAAACAGGCATATCAAAATAGACTCACAAGCTCGTCTAAAAACCCTAATAAAGAAAACACAAGAAACCTTTGATGAGAAAAAGATATCCTGAGGTCAGACCTAGGCTATAGACTGCTATAACACAGACCAGGACTAGATCAAGAAAACCCCTGAGAAATATGACTTTTGACAGGTAAGAGGATGAATGCCTCTTCTCTTAAAAAAAAATTCTCAACGCAGGCATTCTACTGACACTTCAGCAACCTGTGTATGTATATGGGATGCCTAAAAGTAGGGCGTGTATGTACGTGTGTAGACCCACTACAGACCACGTACACCTCTATAAATTTCTAAAAAAAATAAAAACAACAGTCCAACTGTCAAGCCAGGGAATACTGGTATGGAAGAACAAAATCCCTTAAAGACTCAGACACTTACAAAAAATCAAAAAAGGAAACTAAACCAATTAAAATGCCCAAAAATAATATCACATAAAAACCCAGAGGATTCCCTAGTACGGTCACCAATTTTGATGTAGCAGGAAAACCACATATGGACTACACCAGAATTCTAAAGTGAAGGCAGAGCTAACCATTTAAAGTCTCCTACTTTTAACAACTATCCTGACATTACCCCACAATCATTCATAAAAAACAAAGTATAGGGATCCGTTAGGCTTACCTTAAACTTTGCATCTGGTGTCAATCCCTTTGCGCTCATTTGTTTCTCGACTACAAATCTCCTCCCAAGGCCAACCTACATTCACCAAAATACAAACAAGAAACTACAAGAATGCATTCTAGATATGGATTAGTGGGTTAGATATCATAACAAAAACACAAATAAATCATGAATATTGAAGACATCATTTGGCAAGACAGAAAAAGTATTTCTTTATATTAATCTCACAAATTCGGTTACAATATGAGACCAAAAACTTCTCCTCAAACTCGATCATGGGATCCTCTTCACCATGCACCAACTGCTTCCACGTATTCTTCTCCTCTTCAATTCTCTCTAGGGAAATGGCAAGGGTTTGCAATGGAGGAAAAAGGGATGGAAAAGGGAATTTTGGCTCAAACTCACAATGTGGTTGAAAAATATTGGGGCAAAGGGGGGATATTGAAATGGGCAAAGTTTCTTTTCTCTTGTGCTTCATTTTGGGATGGGACCCCAACACCTTATTTTATAGGCCAAAAAGATAGGTATTTGGTTGGGTGACCGGTTATAGGCGATCAAATGATTAGTAATAAACCAAAAGCCTGTATCCCTTTGGAATTTTTTATTTTTCATGTTTTTTGTGAGTGTACACGGGTTCTAATGGTGCAACAAGCACGTGTACATGGGCAGTAGTGGTGCACAACATGTACATCTTAAAAAAAAAATGGTTTTTTAGAAGATCGTTTCAATGATGGCTTGGCAAAGATAGAAAGTAAGATGGCTTGGCAAAGATAGCAAGTAAGATGGTATGATGCTAGGTATGAATGTCTGGTGTAATTTAGGGTAAAAAGAAGGAAAAAGAAATACAAAAATAGGGAAATATCATGTAAAAATATGGAAAAAGAAATACAAAAATACAAAAGAAAGAAAATACAAAAATAATGGGAAATACCGTGCATAGAGATAGTGGAATCGACGCAACAAGAAGAAAAAGTGACCGCACATAGCATATGGTTGAAAGAAACAAAAAATAATGCGCACTAAGGAAAATTCATAACAGAAATTAATGATGCACCAAAATAGTGCAACACACTGGAAAAGGGGCCAACGATCAAGTAAAAACCGGTCGTTAGGAAAAAAAGGTACAAATTAGGCATTTATGAAACTAAATGAAGCATACTCAAAAATATTCAATGCATTAATAACAACCAAGGAAGTTTCTCTGAGAAGATTCAGGGAACTCATGGAGCCCTCTATATAAAGGGGAAACATGGGCCAAACAAGACTTATTATGAATTTTCAGAATCGCGAAGCTAGGGAGCACGAAGATGAGAGGAGAATAGGTGAGTGCAGAGATCGAAGCAGTTGAAACCTATTTAGGAAATAAATAACTACCCACGATGGAACCAACAAAGGTTTGCACACCAAGCCAAATCGCATGGAAAACACGCAGCAATCTCAAGTCACCGCAAGAAACCACAAAGGTGGAGAAGGAAATGACATAGAGAGAGGGAATCATCTATGTTGATGAAATTCCCTCGTCGTAGATCAAACTAGTGAGCACCACACTGGTCGAGGAAGAAGAAAAATCCCCGATGATGGTCAGGATGGAGATTGACCCACATGACAATGTGAAAGGCCATGAACTAGCTGACACAAGAAACCCACAACAACCTGTGAGGGCCGAAGTAGCCCACAGAGCGAATGGTGGAACTAGCAAGCGGACAGAGTCTGTTGGACCGAGACCACAACCTACGGCAGATCCCACGTAATAGAAAGAAGTAAATATTGAAGACATCACAAGGCAGATAGAGTCAACCATGAAATACAGAGAACCAAAGGCTGGGACCTCTAGTGCGCCAATAAGAAGAAAGGGAAAACAACCCATCGTGTAGTCCCCACACAAGAAACCCGACGCCTTAATTGTATTACCTCTCATTCTAGAGGGGGTGTAGGCCATGCCAACGCTACTAGGTTGCATGGAAAGGCTGAGATACGTAGACCGTGATGTGTCTAACATAGGAAAATTCCCAAAATTTGTGCAGCAGGTGTACATGGAAAGCCTAGGAACAAAGCCATTTGGAGACCCAATCCTCCAGCTAAAGTAATGGGCGACAGGCCTGGAAAACACAAGGATCTTGGACTTGGTCTAGATTCCCCACTTTGACAGGGAGAAAGAGGTGAATAATGTTGTCAAGAAGTTGATGGCAGTCCTCCATGGAGGCTTCTTATGGATGGAAGAACCTGTCTCCATCAATGTAGAGTTGATTGTGTTCATCACATGTATTTCATCAATGGGTGAGAGTCCCACGTAGTACCTGGATGACAAAACCAAATAAAAGGATCTTTCTGAAAATAAGAAGAAAACATACGGGATGGAGAGAGGCTCACGCAAAATCATCATCAAGAGAATCAATGACGCAACCACCAGGATGGCCACAAAACTAATGGCGTGAAAATTTCTACACAAATGCCGCAAGGAAGAGGTCCCTGTAGGGATTATCACAGTTGTAGCTTAGTGCACAAACAAAACCATGCTTGGCTAGACCCCATATTTATTGAAACTATTCTTAGACGACTTCAAGAATGTGCAGGACTTGGGAACAAAGTTCTACTATTCTTGGTTGTTGATCCTAATAGCTTTAATTAGGTGGAAGGAGCCTCCCTACTCCTACTTCTTCAATAGAATAGGTCGTTATCGTGCATTTCAGTATACATCAATGGGAAGAACTTCGGACCCCAAACAAAGGAGTGGCAATGCTAACACCTTTTCTTGGTATTTCAGCAAAATCCAGGACATCATAGCCAACACTTGGAGGATAACTCCAGAAGTGTTCACGTAGTATCAATGAGTATCCAACTTCAGGGCTATGCAACACAACATGTGGATCCAGTGAAAGAATGGTTGAAACTTTTATTCTACATCAATGCAGAGGAGGTTGAAATGACAATGTGAGACTGGCAGGACAACTGGAAGATTCCAATCATTACCAAGGAAATGCCAAAGGGTAAGGAGGTATAAGCAGGGTCATCCAAGACACTTGTGGGAGATAGCGTGGTGCCCAAAAATACAACACAGTAGGGGAAGCCCAGTCAAAATCTAGTGCAACATAAGAAGGGAAGTGCTCCAAAGAAGGATGTGCAGTTAGGGAATAAGGACACTACCCTGGACCAGGAAGAACAAGGAGTGGGGGACACAATGATGCAAGAAACCCCTTCAGCAGCTACTCCACAATAAATAGAACCACCTAAGCGCCCAATTATACATACAAGGGGGTCGTGCAAGAAGGCCAAGGCCCATAAATAGATCCCAGAGTATACAATCACCGAGGAAAATATCGAAATTTTTGCAGAGAGAGTAAAGGATCGTGTAGCAAAGGAGTTTGAAGAGGCCGAAAACAAAAGAGTAAAGATACACAATGATTTGACTGAAATAAAGAAGGTCCTATAACATATACAAGTAGTGCATAGGCAAGAAAGGGGAACAAAGATGATCCCCCGAGCAATAGAATTTGAGGACATGAGTGCACATAATGAAGAAGACATTATCCAGACCATAGCGCAAGAAAGTCCAAGCTTCCAAATAACAATGGAGATGTTGCAAATGGACGAAGCCACATCTCAGAAACCACTTAAATATTTTTCACAGGTACAGTTGGTATTAGCTCAAATACCAGCAAAGGTACTGTATAAACTACAAGTCAGTGTCTTGCAGGAAGTGCAATCGCAAGCTAGAACAGACACGATAGAATTGCAAATAGCCAAATATGGAAAGGATGCCCTAGAACTGGTGGTGAAGCAGGTGAAGCTGGAGAAAAAAGAAGAGAAACAACACACAAATAGTTTAGAGAAGAAACTAAAGGAAGTCTTCACAATAATTCCAGACAGTGGGCAGGAAGCCATGAGCATTGTAGAAGAACATATCCAAATCATCATGCAGATGCTCGAGGACTACAAGAAGGAGATTTAAGATCTTAAAGAAAAGTTAACCCCAACTAATCCTCCTAAAGTTATGGCTGAAAGGGAACAACAAGCATCCCTGTAAGTGGAAATGATGGAGAAAGAAGCTAAAAAGGTCACACAATTCTTTGAAAGGACCACAAAACCATGGACAATGTTGGAAGAAGATGATAGGGTCCAAAAATTGGACCAATGAGAGGAGGTAGTCAACACTGCAATATAGGAGCTAAAGCAACGGAAGAAATCCATGAGCATCACAAAGAGGGTAAAGGGCGTGCAAGAGATGAAGACCCTGCAGGAAGAACTGAAGACCCAGTTAGAACCTCTCCAAGAGAAAGTAGCGCAAATAATTGTGAAACTGGAGAAGGAAAATAAAAGAATGGATCAGGACCATGCTAAAAGTGTAGAGTCTCTCAAGGATCATATCACAACGCAGAGGGTAAAATATATAATAGGGAAAGCTAGAGAAAAAGGAGAAGAGATAGAAGGGAAATTCTACATCTTGGCAGAGGCTATTTAGGGAGCGTGCACTACTTGAGTGGCTCATTACGAGCCACATGTCAATGTTGGGGGCTTGTTGGGGGAAGGAATATTTTTAGGAAAGACTTATTTTTGGAAGGATAGACCTAATTTTGGAGCACGCACAATAGTTGGCAAGAAATCAGCACGCAGAAAAAGAAGGAAAAGCAACATGCAAGAGAAAAAGCCACATGCGAGGAGGCAGACAAACCTAACCATATTATGGTTAGGGTTTTTTATAAGGATTGTAACGACTATAATCCTATAAAATAATATAAATAAGAACTGCGTAGGTCTAGGTTTTGGTTGGTGGGTTGGTTGTTTGGTTGAGGGGTTCAGTTGTTCAGTAGTTGTAAGTTCGTTGTTGAAGGTGTTCGGTTATTATTGTAATAAGTTTGTAGAAGAGTCAAGGAAGCTATATCTTGAGGGTTAGGTCACAGGGTGAGGAGCTTGGTGTGATCTATTTCACCTCACATAGGTTCTTTAACCTCATCATGATTGTATGATTGAATATGTAATGCACATAGCTCCATATTTTGTAGAAAACTAAATAAAGAGAAAAGAAATCAAATCTTTGTGGACATAGCACAAAAGGGGGTGAACCACAGTAAAACCTATGTTATGTGTGATGGTTCTTGAATGATTTATCTTCTCTCAATGGTTATCTTATGAATGAATTATTTACTAGATGTATTAAAAAACATGCATGAGGCTAAAGGTAAATGAATCCTAGGAATACTTGAATGAATAATAAGTTTAATGCATAAAGAGAAGCAATAATATACTTCCAAATCCCCACCCATTCCTAGACTGCAAGCACATGAGTATTTCAGTTTCCCATAGAGCTATCTCGAGTGAGACTGCGATGTGTGCTCCGCACGCAACATTTCCCTTTGGTTTACCAAGAGGGCCGATAGTTTTAGATGGTTTTGTTGGAAACCTATTGAGATCTGAACCTAGGTCAGACCAAGAGTATAAAGAAATATCTAAGCCAACAGGGGATACGCTCTAATGCTTCCTTCCTTCTCCTATTGTGTCACTATTGTAAATCCTTCAATCTTATCCCAAGTTGTTCTTAAGGGGGGATTTTATGATATTGAGACACTTAGGATTTAGTTAATATCTACTTGTTCTAATGTGTTGTTAGGTAAAAGTGTGTTTCTTAGTGTGTTTCTTTAGTATGCATTAGTATGCATTTGTAATAACATAGTTACCAACATAACGATAACTCTACAGAGTTCTCATTTTTGGGGGGGTCAAGTTTTTTACCCTGTTTTTAAAAGTGGTGCTACAAGTAGCACGCCCCCTCCCATTTTAGATGGTTTTTCGATATTTTAAATTTTTCGATCCACAATGTTTCCACAATATTTTTTCAAATGCTTGTTTTTCATGTATTTTCAAAATTTTCAAATTTTTTATTTTTTATTCAACGATGTTTTTAGTTATTTTTCCATGCTCCTTTCAATCTTATAAATATTTTTTTCCATGCTCCTTTCAATCTTATAAATATTTTTTTCCATTTACTTTTTTGAAATTAGGATTTTTCATGTAATTGTGTCTCCTTAATTAATTGATTGCTCCATACTTTTAAAATGTAGTAAAAAACATCATTTTTAAT